>JASDQU010438634.1:2969-32865 GCA_032191745.1 Picea mariana
ATTTCTTTGTTTATGTTTATTTATATGTTAGAATAGGGTTTTAATGTTATGTAAATCCATTTTTGAGGTATGTTTTTCAAGCTTCATCTCTATACTTTTTTGTATCTAATCCTAGGGAAAATTTTAAGGATCCATGATTATGTTAAAATGTAAAACCTTGGTGAATCTTACTAATTCTTAAAATGTCAACCATTAAATGTTTGGTGATATTTTTGTAAAAATATTCAAATTTATAAGAATTTTGTATAGTTTCTATAAAATTTTGACAATATGTAGAGTAAAACACTTTTATCCTATATAATTTGTGTGGATCATTTTAGAGAAAAATGGAAATTCACAAATCGTTTTTTGGATAAAAAAAAAACATAAAAAATTAGCCCACTGGTGAAATTTAGCACCTAAAATTTTCCCTATAAGACAAAACCCTTAGATATGGAAATTTACATACTCTTGCTACATATTTCTACCAACAAGTATCTTTAACTAGAATGTGGTGTGAGTGGTCTTGTGGAGATACATCCATTTGAAATAAAAATTACATTTGTGCCCTTTGAAATGCCTCTCATCCTAGTTATAACAAAGTTTGAGGCATTGGCATTTTTCCGTCTCTTTGGGAGACAACTTTTGAATTCTTAATGGTAGAGATGTGGAGGAGATAGGGCTAGTGGCCACTAGAGGGATAGTGAGAGTAGAGAATGAGGGTATTTTGGTCTGAGCATTGATCACCATCCCAACTTCTTTATCTCAGTCACAAGCTTTCAACCATTTTTTTGGGTGTTGCCTTGTGACATGTGCTCTAATTTCATCCTTAAGACAATTGATGAAACATTCTTTGAAAAATAAATTGAATAGAATTTATGTGTAGATATAAGACCCCTAATTTTAGTTTATATAAGTCATTAGTAATGTCATTGGGAGATACATAGTGATCCATTTGGGTAACCCAACCTAAGAGCTTGCAACCATCAAAATTGTTCATCTCAACATTTGTAAAGTGATGCCATGAATTGTGATATTGAAAACGTGAGTGATGGGAATCCATGAAGAGTGTGTGAGTGTCCTACTCTGTGTGTTCATGATTCCTGCTTGGATGGATCTATGTTTGGATTTGGAATATTCATACTCAATTTTTCACATGTATATAGATACCAGCATGTTTACAAGCCCTTGATCTTGGTTATCAACCTTTATAGAAATCTCTTTGAATGAAGACTTAAGGATATAAACCTTGGTGTCAGTTTGTCGGTGCTTAGAGTGGAGGTACTAGGGTTGGTTCATAGTGGTTTCCATGCTATGAGTATGGACCATGGGACCACTTAAGATACTATAAAAATGTTGACCCTGAATTAGCTCACTATATCCTATGGATCAAGGGTCTTTTGAGATATACTACTAAAATTTTATTATCGAGTCAACATAGAAAATTTAATCAAGAGGTATATCCATGCAATCAACACAGCACAAGGAATATTTTGAGATAGGTCTCCGACAATGGTGTTGGAAGGACCCATAATATTTTTTTGGAGTACTACTCCAATGGGAGTATTTTTTCTAATTAATTATTATTATGGTGACAAAATCTCAAATTTTCTTCTCAATGAAAAGATGTAGGAATTTTGTTGGTTGACTCTGGATGTTAGGGTTTGTAGGGTCTGAAATATAGAGGAGAGTTAAGTAGTATAACTCTCTTTTATAATTTTGGGGTAAAATAATAGTGCTCATCCCAATATCTTAGGGCACTAACTAAGGAGTAGCTATGAGCACTGACCATGCCCTTAGTTCACTACAACTAATCATTGTGATTTGCTCCCTTTTCTTCTTCCAAATATTGTTTTAGTGTATTTTTCTCCATTTTTTTTTAAAACGTCGACGCTATTTATCGGGATGGCACTATTTCTATCATTTTTTGCGGCAACCATAACATTTAGGCGTTAATAGCACTAGAAATAGCGCCTGATTTAGCACCGGATTTCATGTCAGATTTCATGTTAGATTTATTGTCATATTTATCACCATATTTAGCATCGAATTTAGCACTTGATGTGCCTAAATAATTGATTAGTTGAGGTGTTAAGGGTTAAGTGGATAGTGGATTTGAGGATTATGGGATTTGGGGATTTGGGGTACAAGGATTAAGGGTTAAGGGATTAAGGGTTAGGGTTTAATGGATTAAGAATCAAGAGCTAAGGGATTTGGTGCTTATGGGTTAGGTAGTTTAATGGTTAATGGCTTAGGTATTATGGGATAGGGGATTAATGTTTAAGTGCTTATGGCATAGGGGTTTATGGATTAGATTTTAAGTGTTTAAGGGTCAATGGATTAGGGGTTAGGGGATTTAGGGGTTTTGTGTTAAGGGATTAGTGATTCACTAAGGTTGAGGGCTTAAGATTTTAGGGATTAGGGATTAAGGGTTTATGAATTAGGGCTTAAGGATTTAAGGGTCAATGGCTTAGGGGTTAGGGGATTTAGGGATTTGTTGGAACTCTCTTGAAATTTCATGGAATGTCTTCCAACACGCCCATCACCAATGTCATCCACCAATGCCACATAGTGAGCAGTGAATGGGGCCAATGTTGAAATTTCTTCAAAATTTTCATGTATGCGTTGAAATTTGACATGGTTAGACTAGACACGTCACGCATGCCTTGAAGGTATACGATGGTTTAAATACTCAAGGATCCTCGATGTCCCTGCATAATATTTGATATCATCCATGTTTGCATCAACATTCATCATACAGTCTCATTGTCATCATTTTCCATTCACATCTACAGAAGTTTTGTTGAAACTCTCTTGACATGGTTAGACTAGACACATGCCTTGAAGGTATGTGAGGGTTTAAATACTCAAGGATGCTTGATGTCCCCACATAATCTTTGAGATCATCCACATTTGCATCATCATTCATCATACAGTCTCATTGTCATCATTTTCCATTCACATCTATGGATTGTTTGTTGAAACTCTCTTGAAATTTCATGGAACGTATTCCAACATGCCCATCACTATTGTCATCCACCCATTCTCCATGGTGAGCAGTGAATGGGGCCAATGTTGAAATTTATTCAAATTGTTCCTGCATGCATCGAAATTTTCCATGGTTAGACTAGACATGACATGCCTTGACGGTATGAGAGGGTCTCAATATTGAAGGATATTTCCTTATGTCCTCGCATAATATTTGAGATATTCCATGTTTGCATAAATGTTTATCATGCAGTTTCATTGTCATCATTCATAATAATTCCCATCTATAAAATATTTGTCGAAGCTCTCTCGAAATGTCATGGAACGTCTTCAACCAACATGTCCATCACCAATGTCATCCATCGATGTTGCATGGTGACCAGTGAATGGGGTAAACGTTGAAATTTCTTCAAATTGTTCTTTTATGCATTGGAATTTGACATGGTTAGAGTATACACATGCCTTGATAGTATGTGAGGGTTTCAAGACTCAAGAATGCATGATGTCCTCACATAATCTTTGAGATCATCCACGTTTGCATCAATGTTGATCATGCAATCTCATTGTCATCATTCCTCATTCCAATCTATAGAATCTTTGTCGAAACTTTCTTGAAATGTCATGGAACATATTCCAACATTCCCATCACCAATTTCATCCATTGACATCATATGGTGAGAAGTGAATGGTGCCAACATTGAAATTTATTCAAACTATGCATGTATGCATCAAAATTTCACATGGTTAGACAAGGCAGATGCCTTGCTAGTAAGTGAGGGTTTCAAGAGTCAAGGATGTCTGACATCCCCACATAATATTCAACATTCTCCATGTTTGCTTGAACCTTCATTATGCGGTCTCATTTTCACCATTCGTCATTCCCATCTACAAAATCTTGGTCAGAAGTCTCTTGAAATGTCACAGAATGTCTTCCAACACAACCATCTACAATGTCATCAACCGACCCAGCATAGTGAGCAATGAATGGGGCCAACATTGAATTTTCTTCAAAATGTGACAGCATGCATTGAAATCTTACATGGTTAGACTAGGTGAATGCATTGACTATATTGGTATGCAATGGTATGCAATGGTATTGGAAATGGTATTTATTATGCATTGCTATGAAATGGTATTGGTATGCAATGGCAATGGTATGCAATGGTATTGATATGCAATGGTATGCAATGGTATTGATATGCAATGGTATGCAATGGTATTTGTTATCGCACAAATTGTAGGTTGGGAAAATCCTGACCCAGCCGCAAAAGCAAGTTCTACAACTTGGGAATCCTACACCCAATGTCACCTCGATGTAGGTCCTACGCTTCAAGGGTGACTAGGTCACTATAGAAAGGAGATATCGGTGACCCTAGGGGGAATGATATGTAGATGAATGGATATGGAAATGGAACCCATAGAAGTCAAGTCTAAGTGGAGTGAGATGTGAAAAGAGATGCCTTATAATTCAAGTGATTTTTTCCCCAAAGGTATAGTACTTCTTTGGATGATTGTACCTTCCCGAGACACAAGAAAATCCAACTTGCAATGATATACGTTAGTGTGGATCAGCAAGCTAAGCTTGTTGTCCCTAATTTGCAGCAGAAAATAACAATTTATATCAGAAAATAAATCATTCTAAATCATCATGTAAAGCATAAGATCAATCATCAATATTATCAATAAATATGGCAATCAATTATGACTAAAAAATGGCACTTTGAGGCTAAATAAAGCAAGATGTTGTAACATGTATTTTCTACAGAAAATTGCAGCCTTATGGTTGTATCATTCAATGGAATTCAGCAACAAAATAAACCACAGAAAAGTGTCAACAATTAGTCCAAAATATGCGCCCTAGTTAGTAGAGTTAGTGAGCAAAATTTAAGAGCTAGTCTAGGGTTAGTTTAGGAGTTAAGAGAGAGTTAGTAGCTAGGGTTATGCAGCCCTAATGGCTGTAGGTTAAATTTTGTAACATAAATTTAAGTAGTGGGATAGAGGGGATATCCTAGTAGGGGAATGTTCCTCTCTATGTAA
This sequence comes from Picea mariana, assembly GCA_032191745.1. NCBI lineage: Eukaryota > Viridiplantae > Streptophyta > Pinopsida > Pinales > Pinaceae > Picea > Picea mariana. Next base: position 7,974 of record JASDQU010438634.1, read on the forward strand.
CAAACCAACTCCAAGCAATAGATCTTTCAAAAGACAAAATTTCACATCTACCAAGGCAATGATTTTATATCTCCAATGCAAAAAAAAAGTGACTAGTGCCTTTAAATATTGGGTTAATGGAGTCAAGTAAATTAACTAGAGATGATACTTCCTTGGGGGTGTAAATCCTCTTACTTCCCAAGGCAAGTATCTCTAGTTAGGGTTTGATAATGAGGGGTGTAAATCCTCTAACTTCCTCAAACAAACCCTTGCAACATCAATGAACTTGAAACAATAAATTATGGAGACTAGAGTGGGGGTGTAAATGATCTTACTTCCCACTTAGCTCCTAGAAAGATAATGCTTGACTTGAAACAAATGATGTCATAAGAGTAAAAACAATACCAAATCAAGAAGATGCTAAGATAATCCACCATAAAATCTAGAGAGCATTCATCCAAGGCTAGCACCTCACTCCTTCATCAACCATTCACAAGAGATACCCATAAACAAGTGCACAAGAGACAAATATTCCAAGTGTAGCAAAAATTTCAGATCAAGTCTTCTCACAAGAGGGAGAGTTATGTTCAAATGAGATATTGTGATCTCTTATTTATACAAAATGTCACCAAGGTGACTTGTCCATATATTAATGGGTAAAACACAAGACTAGGGGTCAACAACCCTAATCTTTCCCCCTTTAACAAAGTAATATTAAACAATTCATTTAAAGTTTCACTTTTGTACAAATAAAACATTAATTTTACATGGGTGTCACCCCTTTATGGGACGTTTTTCCACTTGGGACAAGTCGTTGGTGTTGGAGAAGTTATGGTAGGATTTCAAAGGTCATATGTCAATCATCTATGTAATCTACTCATGGAAAAGGTATCATCCTCCTCAAAACTCCTATGTGTCAATGTGTGGCAACACCACCACCATGTTCGACAACACAGGTATTCCAACAGAGGACAAACACCTTCAGTAACCACTCACATAACCATATCAAAGATCAACACACCGATGTTTTTACGTGGTAAAACCCCTATGGGGAAACATCCACGACCCCAGCCAACGCGGCCACTTGGAGCAGTTTATTAATGCAAAGAAAAAGATTACAAAGAGAGTTTCTCACAATCGATCAACGACAAATGACCCTCCATGCTCTTTAAATAGAGATCATGGACCAATCGGGTGTTAAGCCATGGATCAATGGCCATTAAGATCGAGGATAGTATGAACCGTCGGATCACTCTATGTCGGGAACATATCGTGACCATCAGATTTCCTAACTACAAATTCATACTAATGCATACTAAAGAAACACACTAGAAAGCACACTTTTACCTAACGACACAATACACCAAGTAGATATTACTAACTCTTAAGTGTCTATATATCCTAACATCCCCCTTAAGAACAACTTGGGATAGGATTGAAGGATTTACAATAGTGACACAATAGGAGAAGGAAGGATTGAAAGTTGTCAAACTTGTACAACCTGGTAATATCATAAGCAATTACAGTTGCAAGAACATGCTTAGGATCTTTTAGATCCTTGATTACAACTTGGTGAGGTGAAAACTCGATGGTTTTACCTTCACCTGAATGAGTGATTTGATATATTGATAGAAGGTTACAAGAAAGACTTGGAACACATATTACATCATTGAAATGACCATTATCTGCTTGAACTGTTTCAGATCCTACAACACTAAGAGATCTATCATCACCAACAAATATGTTCTTGGTGTTACATTCATTTAGAGAAGAAAATTTGGATTTATCCTTAGCCATATGATAAGATGCTCCTGAATCAATAAGCCACTCATCAGAAGAAGAAGTAGTAGTAGAATTTGAATTGAAGGAGAAACCAGAAGAAGAAAGTGCATGTCCGTGAGAAGAACAAGTAGAATCAATATTGATGTTGTTCTTTTTCATCCCTACTTCTAAAGCTTCCATCTTTTTGAAACATTTGGACTCATCGTGACCATCTTTATCACAAAATTTGTAATGTCTATTAGTATTATTACTTTTATATTTTTCTCCTTTGTCACCAGTAGGAGTTGAAGCTGTCTGAGCAGGTTTGGGACCCTTATGTTGTTTGTTGTTGTAGTGAGGATGTTTCTTCTTGGGATACTTGGGTTTATCTTTCTGCTGGGCAACTAAGGATTTGTTGGAGGGACCTGCAGTGTTGATCACTCCAAATTGTACAATCTTATCTTCCTCTCGCATCAAAGAAGCACAAAAGGACTCAAGACTGGGTTTTTCATAAGCTTCTTCCTCTAGAGCCTCTCGCATGGCATAAAAGGTAGATACAAACACAGAATATGCACTAGCTAGCTTAGAAAGAATAAGATAGATGCAACACTCTTCCTCCATATTTATCTTACATTCTTCACATAAAATTCTGAGTGTTTTAAACCTAGATAGATAGTCTCCAAGGCAAGAAAAATCATTTGGACTCAAGGTCAATATTTGATTTTCTAACTGTTGTGCTCGAATAATATTGATTTTACCAAACACAGATTCAATCATGTCCCAAGCTTCTTTGGGGTCATCAATATCTTGAAGGTGGTACCTTAAATCAAGAGAGATGGAAATTTTGATTAGTCCATGTGCTTCGTCATGCCTACTATCCCACTTGGGTTTCTTATCAGCATCAGTGGGTGTTTTTTCGTTTCCCAAGGTAATCTGGTACAAGCCTTTACTTCTTAATAAATCTTCCATATGAGATTTCCATTGGAAGTAGTTGTTGTTGGTAAGAAAGAAAGTACTTGTAGAATCCATATTAAATATGCAGATAATGTGGATTTAAAAAGATAAAACTAATGATCTGGATGGAAAGAGCTCAAAAAGTTATGCAGTTTTAAAAAAAACGGCACTAAAAACAGACTTTCGATGTTAGAGTTATGCCATTTTTAAAGAAGGCACAATCGATAACCAAATGACCACGTGATTGTGTAAGTTGCTTTATGAAGTGACCCACTTTTATAAAGATAAGTGAGGATCACTTTTACAATGAAGTTACTTTATGACAGAAAAGTTGCATGCAAAATAAATAACTCTAAAATAAAATATTAAAGCTACTTATAGTGATTCACTTTTATACTTGAAGTGAAATACACTTTACAATTTTAGCATGAACTTTTTCAAAAAAGGTAACAAAAGAGAGACTTGAACTCAAGACCTCTTACTTAATAAGGCATCTTTTAACCAAATGGTCTAGAAAAACATATTGTAATGTTCAGAAGGAGGATCGGGGGTGTTTTTGTTGTTGTTGTTGTTGTTGTGGAAGACGACCTTGGAGAGCGTGCTCAAAAAAAACTATTTTCACACAAGAAAAAAAAATCGTTTCTCGATGACAACAAGGGTTAGATCTCAGTTAGCTTACCTAGAAGATGCACCTTTTCCTATATGTTTCTTATTTTCCAAGATCGCACAGGGTACGGGGCAAAGAGCATACGCATATCTTCGAATCTGACTGTAATGGTCGTATCTTGGGCAAACAGAAACCTTTTCGAGTGAAACGAAAAGTGTTCCTGACTGAAACGACTGATCTAGATGCAATGGAACAGTCCTCTTAGCCCAGAAATGTATGAAAATTATAGAAAGTGGAGATGAGGCAACTTGGCTTCACGATCTCGATCTTCAATAGGAGCGGGTCTTCAAACAGGCTCTGATACCATGTTCGACAACACAGGTATTCCAACAGAGGATGAACACCTTTAGTAACCACTCACATAAATAGATCAAAGATCAACACACTGATGTTTTCACATGGTAAAACCCCTACGAGGAAACATCCACGGCCCCAGCCAACGCGGCCACTTGGAGCAATTTATTAATGCAAAGAAAAAGATTACAGAGAGATTTTACAAGAGAGTTTCTCACAATCGATCATTGGAAAATGACCCCCCATTCTCTTTAAATAGAGATCATGGACCAATTGGGTTTTAATCCACTGATCAATGATCATTAAGATCGAGGAGAGTATGAACCGTCGGATCACTCTATGTCGAGAACATATTGTGACCGTTGGATTTCATAACTACAAATGCATACTAATGCATACTAAAGAAACACACTAGAAAGCACACTTTTACCTAAGGACACAATAGACCAAGTAGATATTACTAACTCCTAAGTGTCTAAATATCCTAACACACCAAACCCTAGCCCCCAACTGTGACGTCAATCTCAAAAGGAAGACTTTTTTCCCCTCCTGGGAAAATCATTTGGCATGTGAGGTTTGTTCTAGGCCTTGCACATCATCTTCTAGGTATTCAATTCTTCATATATGTGATTCGAAAAGTGGACCCTTGGCATCAAACCTGTGGGATTGCAGCCCCATGGAATCCCAAGCTAAGATGGTTCTCCCAAAAATGTCCACCAACTAAGTCCTGCAAAGACAAATGAGCATGGCCTCTAAGGATATCAAGTCATAACATCATGATAAGTGAATCCAATCAATAAATGAGCCACCTAAGTATGTGCATCAAATATCACTATATAAAACAATTAATTTCTCAAAGACACTATGCAACTTGTCAAGATTGAATATGGGAGGGTTGACAAGATGTCCTATTGGGTAGATCTTTCCCTAGGTCAAGGAGATTTTCCAAGAGATCCCTCTCTAAGCTATGTAAAGTGGGTTATTTGGTTGGGGTCAAAACTCAATGGTCATAGGGCTCATGACATACAAGGGGTTGCAATGTCTCATTCATGGGTGCCTTTGTAGAGGGTGTGTGGTACCTTCGTCTGCAATGCACTTTTTCCAAGCCCATTAATTTCCATTCTTTTATTCTTTCATAATTTTAAGGAGAGGTTGAAGGTCACTTCCCTAGCGTGGTGACCATTTAATGGAAATGTCACCCAAAAACACCTAGTGGAAATGAGAAGGTTGGCTCATGATGAGACCCCCTTTCTCTCAACCATGCAACTAAGATCCATTACCCTAGTTTGGTGAACAGATGATGGTAATGTCATACCACAAGATATTCATGGATGTGATAGTTCTATTAGTGTTTCATGGAAACCTGCACAGGAGACCTTGCTAAAGCATACACAAACAAATCTTATCAAGAAAAGGAAGAGAGATACACAATGAAGAATGAGAATCAAATTATATTATGATCATATCAATGAGTGAGTGATCCTCACTCATATAGGTAATGACATCCTATAATTAGGAATGCATGCATAATAGTGATGGTCTAAGATTAGAAAGTCTAAAATAGAACTAGTTAGTTAACTCACACTGAACTAGTGTTACTCCCACTAAACTAGTGTGCCGAAAATATAAATTTCTCCAACACCCCCCCTGAACATCACTATGGATTAAAAAATGAGTCCTGGCTACTAGGCCATATTAGGTACTCATGTACAATGAAACTAATGAACACTGAATAAAAATGAGGAAAGAGGTAAAACCACGTGGGAACAAAACCCCCCCTCAAAAGACAATGTATCAAAAGAAGAAAATGCAGTTGCTAGGCAACTGTGTTGTTCACTGCAAGATGATCCTGCAAAGTTTGAAACTTCTACTCAGTGAATGTCTTGGTGAATATGTCAATAGTCTGTTTGGAGGAAGGACAGAACTGCAAATCAATGATCCTGCCATGTACTAAATCTCTGATGAAATGCATGTGGACCTCAATGTGTTTGGTTCGTTGTCATTGTACTGGATCTCTGCAAAATCTCAGTGTACTTTGATTGTCACACCATATGATAGTCGGACAGTGAAACTGGATACCAAGCTCGGTAAGGAAGTGTTGAAGCCAAAGTGTTTAAATGACACAATTGACTACTCCTCTGTACTTGGCCTCTGTGAAAGATAAAGCAATGGTTGATTACTTCTTACTTGACCAACAAATTGGTCCTGACCCCAAATTGAGAGTGTACCCGAATGTGGACTTGTGATTTGTGCTATCACCATCCCAATCTGAATCTGTGCAGCCTATGAGATCTAATGCACAACCAGTTGCATAGTGAATCCCATAACTCATGGTGCCCTAACCATATCTGAGGATGCGATTAGCAGCCTTCTAGTGCATATCATGGGGTTCCTGCATGTATCTGGAAACTTGTCCTACCATGTATGAGATATCTAGACGAGTGTGGGTGAGATACAGAAGACTCCCCACCAACTGTCGATAAAAAGTTCTATCCACTAATGGTGTATCCCCACCATCCTCAAGTCTGATCCCAGATAAGAAGGGTGTAGGTGCAGACTTATAGTCTTTCATGTGGAATCTATACAGAAGATCCCTGGCATACTTATCTTGAGATAGTTCGATTCCAGAAGCATCCTGACTGATATCAAGACCAAGAAAAAAGTGTAGTGGACCCATGTCCGTCATAGAGAACCTGTCATGCAAAATAAATTTGGCCAAAGAAATGGCTAAAGCAGAGCTACCAGTGATCAAAAGATCATCAACATAGAATACTAAAATCATCATAGAGTCGGTAGTCCTTAGAATGTAAACATTGGAATTATATTTGCATCTTACAAAATCATGTGAAAGCAAGTAAGAATCCATCTTTGCATACCATGATTTAGGTGTCTTCTTGAGGCCATTGAGAGACTTCTTCAATCTTCATACTAAAGATGAGTTATGAATGAACCCCTGTGGCTGCTCCATGTATATATCCTCTGAAAGGTCACCATGAAGAAAATCATTCTTTACATCCATTTGGTGAACTTCCCATCCTTTGGCTATTGCAATGGCTAGAGCCAAGTGAATGGAGTCCATCTTTGCTACAAGAGAAAAGGTCTCATCATAATCTATCCCATGAACCTACTGAAATACTTTTGCAGCTAATATGGCCTTGTACCTACTCACTTGACCATTTGTTTCTCTGTTAGTCCTATAGACCCATTTGCATCTGACAAGTTTTCTCCCTGGTTGAAGTGGAACTAGATCCCAAGTTTGATTCTCTAGGAGAGAGTCATGATCCTCCTGCATGGATACTTCCCATAGAGGATTTCCAACAGCCCCACTGTAGGTATGTGGATCAGAATATTGAACCACATAGAAATGCAAGGGAATCGTTGGTTCAGAAGCTGAAAGTACATGAGAAGGATACACATGTTGAGATTGATTCCTTCTCGAATCCAATGGATCCCCTGCAAGGTTTCATGTTGCCTGAAGTGTGGAATGTGCCCACTTGGGCATTTGCTGAAGCTCCAACATTGTCTCCTCATTTGGTTGTACTACCTACTCATCTGCATGTATAGAATCCTCTGAATCTATGTCTGAATATGTAGCATCTGAGTGTGTGGAATCATCATCTCCGATGTCTCGAATTGATGGAATCACAAGAGTGTATGCATGTTGCACTGGAGGTGCATGGAAAGGACTCTCCTCAAACTAAATAGTGCACTCAATGATGAGTTGGTCTGTAAAGGGATCAATCAATCTGTACCCCTTCACATCATCTGGATATCCCACAAAGATGCAAGGTGTGCTCTTTGGATCTAAGGCTTTCCTCTTTTTAAAAGGAATATGGGCCCATGCTCTAGATCCAAAGATGTGGAAGTGTATGACATATGGTTTTTCACCTTTCCAAGCCTCAAAAGGTGTCCTATCCTCAACAGATCTATGAGGTGATCTGTTTTGTATGAAAGTAGCATAGTTAAGTGCCTCAGCAGAAATCTTGGAAGGAAGTGATATTGCATGCAACATGCAACTGGTCATCTCCTTGAGAGACCTGTTCTTCCTTTCAGCAACTCCATTATGTTGTGGAGTGTATGGAACTGTGTGTTGCAACTGGATACCAGCTTCACGACAAAGATTTTGAACATCTTTGTTGATATAATCCCCCCCATTGTCTGTACGGAGGATCTTGATTTTCTTCCCAGTTTGTGTCTCTACTAGAGATTTGAAGTCTTTGAGATGCTCAAAAACTTCATACTTTTGTCTATGAAAATAAACCCAAGTATAGCGTGAGTAATCATCAATAAATGTAAGAACATACCTTGATTTGTTGATGGATGGATGTGGAAATGGACCCATGAGATCACCGTGAACAAGCTCCAAGGAAGAGGAGGCTCTCCTTGCCTTCCCCTTTTCAAATTTCTCTTCAGGATGCTTGTCAAAAATGCATCCTTCACAAACCCCTTCAGAAAATTAAATGTTTGGCAAGCCTTTGACCATTCCTTACTTGGAAAGTCACTACATGTACCTAAACTTTAAATGACCAAATATCTCATGCCATACTCTACTACTATCATTAGAAAGTGTAAGTAGAAAAGAGGAGTCATATTCAATAAACTTAGTGAACTTGTACAACCGTGATTTGTGATCTATTTCACCAAATGCAATAATGGAACTGTCATGCATGTCAAGTAAAGTAACTAAATCTTATGTAAATTCAACCCTTTTACATGTTTCAGTTATCTAATAAACTGAGAGAAGATTTATAGAAAGATTTGGAACATGTAATACATTCTCAAAACTTCCATTAGGGAGTTCCACTCTTCCCTCTCCTGCAACTGCTATTGGAGTATCATCCCCCTTGAGAATAGGAGGTTCGAAGCATGAACTCAAAGAAGTAAAAACTTCCTCTTTAGTTTCCATATGATGTGATGCACCAAAATCTATAATCCATGAAACAGATGAGGAATTAATTGCAACCAATGCATGATGATTACCTTTCTTAGGCACATGGTATTCTTCCTTCTTCTTCTTGTCTCCTTCAAGAATGAAGTCTCCAAGGTTATTCTTTTGAAGTAACTATATCATAAGATCAAACTGCTTCTTCATGTATGTGGATTCTTCATGATTCGGTTTATTGCAATATGTGCACTACTTTCCCTTATTCTTATTCCCTTTTGAATTTTAAGAATCTTTGGAACCTAAAGAATCCTTAAAGGGTTTGGAATATCCCTCCTTCTTTGACTCTGGATGTAATATCTCCTTTAGTTTCTACTTCGATTTCTGATTGGATGACCCTTTTCGATCATGCATGGTGAGTGCATGTGCTTTGGGATATTTTATGAGGCCCATATGTATGAGTTTTGTCTACTCTTGTGTGAGAGACTCAATGAACTAAGCCATCGTAGGCATTTTCCAATTTGTGCCCAAAAGACATCTGCCAGAATGGAAATTGGAGACATATACAACATATTATGGTCCTAGCTTGGCCAAGATTGTTAGAATAAGTTGTTTCTCTTGTGTAGACTTTTCAATACCACATTCACCCAAGCTCAATAGAAAATACTTAAATTTAGTAAATAAATCATGTATATTATCAAAACTTTTAGGGTTAAAGTTATTCAACTCTACCTCAAGCATATGACCTCGCATCTCATCCTGCTTTCCAAAGAGTCCTTCCAAGGTGGTCCAGATCTCATTTGTAGTCTTGCATGTGGCAACATGAAACCATAGATCAGTGGATATTAACTCAATAATTAGTCATGTGGACTCATCCTTGCGGTTCACCCATATGGTCTTCTCAAGCATTGATGTAGGTTTTGTTTCTGTCACCATCGTCAAATTATACAGTCCTTTTCTTTTGAGTTGGAATGTGGCCTTCGAATTCCATTCAAAATAGTTGTACGGTGTGAGTATTATCACCAGACTTGATTAAAGAATTTGTGTCGCCTCCATCCCTGCTATTGATACTGAAAATATCCTGAAAAACCCAGATCGTGGATTCCGAGATATGACTGACGGTGCTATGACAGCTATAGATATGATAAAACATCTATATATCCTAAAATATGATGTGGGTTTTGGATATTTTCAGAGATCATGAGAATCCCTATGTTATACGTCTCTGGTAAAAATTTCATCCCAACCTAGATCGCGGATTTCAAGATATCGCAATTTTACTGCAGAAAACCAATTTTTGGAGGGTTGTTGAATTGTCGCACCCTTAGTGAAGGAGACAATGTGACGATGCTAAATCGTCGCACCCTTAGTGAAGGACACAGAACGACGATTGTGAAAAAATTAATCGCCGCACCCCATATGAATAACACAGTGCAACGATGCCTGGGAAAATAAAATTTCTTAAGTCTGAGAGCGATCGTCACACCCTTCGATAGGGATAGGCCATGATGATTCCAATCGTTTCACCTTTCAATATGGATAGGAAGCGACGATGGAGGAAACTAGGTTTTCTCAAAGACTCTTTCACTCTTCTTTGGCTTGTCTGAGTTTCTCCAAGCGGCTCGGCTCTGATACCATGTCAGTGTTTCATGGAAACCTGCATAAAAGACCTATCTAAAACATACACAAACAAAGCTTATCAAGAAAAGGAAGAGAGATACACAATGAAGAATGAGAATCAATGTATATTATGATGATATCAATAATACATTCACAAAACTTCCAATAATGAGAATCAATGTATATTATGATCATATGTATATCAAGAATGAGAATCTTGGCCAAACTTTGGAACATGTAATACATTCTCAAAACTTCCATTAGGGAGTTCCACTCTTCCCTCTCCTGCAACTGCTATTGGAGTATTATCCCCCATGAGAATAGGAGGTCCAGAGCATGAAATCAAAGAAGTTAAAACTTCCTCTTTAGTTTCCATATGATGTGATGCACAGGAATATATAATCCGTGAATCAGATGAGGAATTAATTGCAACCAGAGCATGATGATTACATTTCTTAGGCGCATGGTCTTCTTCCTTCTTATTATTGGCTCCTTTAGGAATGAAGCCTCGAAGGTTATTCTTATGAAGTACCTATGTCATAAGATCGATCTGCTTCTTCATGCATGTGGATTCTTCATGATTCAGTTTATTGCAATATGTGCACTACTTTCCCTTCTTCTTCTTCTCTTTGGAATTTGAAGAATCTTTGGAACCTAAAGAATCCTTGAAGGATTTGGAATATCCCTCCTTCTTTGACTCTGGATGTAATATCTCCTTTCGTTTCTACTTCAATTTCTGATTGGATGACCCTTTTCCATCATGCATGGTGAGTGCATGTGCCTTTGGATCTTTCATGAGGCCCATCTATATGAGTTTTGTCTTCTCTTGTGTGAGATACTCAATGAACTGAGCCATCGTAGGCATTTTCCAATTTGCGTCCAAAAGACATCTGCCAGAATGGAAATTGGAGACATATATAACATATTCTGGTCCTAGCCTGGTCAAGATTGTTAGAATAATTTGTTTCTCTTATGTAGACTTTTCGATACCACATTCACCCAAGATCAATAGCAAAGACTTAAATTTAGTAAAGAAATCATGTATATTATCAAAACTTTTAGGGTCTATGGTATTCAACTCTCCCTCAAGCATATGACCTCGCATCTCATCCTTCTTTCCAAAGAGTCCTTCCAAGGTGGTCCAGATCTTGTTTGGAGTCTTGCATGCGGCAACATGAAACCATAGATCAGTGGAGATTAACTCAAGAAGTATTCATGTGGAATCATCCTTGTGGTTCGCCCATATGGTCTTCTCAAGCACTGATGTAGGTTATGTTTCTATTGCCACCGTCAAATTATATAGTCCTTTTATTTTGAGTTGGAATGTGGCCTTCGACTTCCATTCAAAATAGTTGTATGGTGTGATTATTATCACCATAATTGATTGAATAAGTTTCTTCACCTCCATCCTTGCTATAGATACTAAAAATATCCTGAAAACCTAGATCATGGATTCCGATATATGACTGACAGTGCTATGATAGCTATAGATATGATAAAACCATTATATATCCTAAAATGTTATGTGGGTTTTGGCAATTTTCGGTGAGCATGAACATCCCTATGTTTTACGTCTCTGGTAAAAATTCCAGCCTGACCCAGTTTGTGGATTTCAAGATATCGCAATTTTACTAAAGAAACACAATTTTTGGAGGGTTGTTGAATTGTTGCACCCTTAATGAAGGACATAATGCAACATTGCTAAATCATCACACCCTTAGTGAAGGACATAGTGCAACAATTGTGAAAAAATGAATCATCGCACCCCAAATGAATAACACAGTGTGTTGGCGTCGCACCTTGGCTGTGTATAAGCTACGACGATGCCTGGAAAAAGAAAATTTCTTAAGTCTGAGAGTGATCGTCGCACCCTTCGACAGGGATAGGTCGCGACGATTCCAATCGTCACACCTTTCAAAATAAATAGGATGCGACAATGTCAGAAACTGGGTTTTCTCAAAGACTCTTTCACTCTTCTTTGGCTTGTCTAAGTTGCTCCAAGCATCTCGACTCAGATACCATGTCACTGTTTCATGGAAACCATCACAAGAGACTTAGCTAAAGCATACACAAACAAAGCTTATCAAGAAAAGGAAGAGAGATACACAATGAAGAATTAGAATCAATGTATATTATGATCATATCAATGAATGAGTGATCTTCACTCATATAGGCAATGACTTCCTATAATTAGGAATGCATGCATAATAGTGATGGTCTAAGATTAGAAAGTCTAAAATAGAACTAGTCAGTTAACTCCCATTGAACTAGTGTGCCAAAAATAGAAATTTCTCCAACAAGTTCGGCTCATGATGAGACCTCATATCGTTCAACTAACATTTTAACCATTCTTTATTATATTGTGGGTCCCCTTTACTCAAACATAAGTGTTTCACTGCTTTCTTGGGTGATCCCTAGGTGAAGCATATAGAAGGTTCATACAAGGATTTTATATTTTACCCAACATCAATCCCAATGTTCCTTTATCCCCTTCTTCCCATAGAATGAGGGACAACCCCTTCTTGGGTAAATACACCCTAAAATCCCGAGATAAATAAATGGAAGGGAATAATGATGGAAAGTGGTAAGTATGGTCGGGAACGGTATGATGGCTCTTTAAGGGACTTCCTAGTAGCAAATCCATCCCCAAGGAAGACCACTTACAAGGGAATAATGTCAACCACCAAGGTGAAGCATGGAAAAAGGCATAATTTCCAAGAATATATCATGAAATCTAGAGAAATCTAAGATACAGCATACTCAAATGGATTAAATATTGAAATGATTCTCACCATAATACTGACTTGTACCTCATGTAGCAAGGAACACTACCTTCTGGAAGCTATCTAATGTGTTGGATGTCTTTCAGCTATCAAATCTCGTATGGACACACGTCACGCAATCCCACACTTCAGCATCAGAGCACTTCAGAGGGACCAAGTTGGAGTTGCGAAGTCCTAAGACTCTCGAAGGCTTGGGGTCCATCTAGACTGTAGATATAAGTGACGGATTTCAAATGGGTGAGGGTTTCGGCATGTGAGGACTCAGAAGCAAGGAGGAGTGGGTAGCGTTGAGGAAATCGAGGGTCGAAGGCCAAAAACATCGTCAACCGTTGATTTCCAATGGGACACGTGGAGGGCATAGGTCCACCCCATTACACCGGCGTTCAAGGAAGCGTAAAGGTATAGTGATGGGAGAACCCCCGAAGCCCTGAAATACTGAAGAGATATAGACCGTCCACCTATCATTGCCCCAGCCATCAATCCCAAATGGGATTTTGATACTTCGTGAATCTTTGGTTCAGGAGGATTACGGGGTGTGTCTTTTGAGACACCCAGAGTGTGAAGGCCCTGAAGTCCCGAATTAAGTAGAAACAATAGGTAAGCCCCTGGTTTTGAGTCGGGGTCACGTGGAGGAAGAACCTAGCTATAAAGAGCCTATTAGAGAGCCAAAATCAGTAGAAAATACTTGTGGAAATAGAATAGAAGAGGTTTAGAGGGACCTAGACAACTAATTCAGCTCCTATAAACTTGAGATCCTTAGACCAGGAGGTCATTGGAACCCAAGTGAGGGTGTGGGTATGCATCATATTGGTATGCAATGGTATGCAACGGTATTGGCAATGGTATGCAATTGTATTAGCAATGGTATTGAAAATGGTATGTAATGGTATTGGTCTACAATGGCATGGAATGATATGGTATGGTATGCAATGGCATTCAATGGTTGAAATTTCTTCAAAATGTGATTGTATGCATTGAGATTTTACATGGTTAGACTAGGTGAATGCATTGACTGTATCGGTATGCAATGGTATGCAATGGTATTGGAAATGATATTTATTATGCAACGGTATTGGTATGCAATAGTATGCAATGGTATTGGAAATGGTATGCAATTGTATTGGAAATGGTATGCATTGGTATTGGTATTGGTATTGGTATGCAATTGATCCACAAAATATGAACCTAAACCCATCGTGAAATTCAAATTTAGAACAATGGGAGTAGTTAGGGGCTTGAAATACATCACATGAAATATCTTCAAAATATCTACTGTGTAATTCCTTTGACAAAGGAATACCTCAAATGTATGTTGCTACACCTCAAGAACCAAAAAAAGTGCATAAGACCAATGTCTTTAATATCAAACTTGGAGGCCAAATATGAATTGCGCCAAGCTATGAGATTTTCACTACCACATTTAAGGATCATGTCATCCACTGTAATATCCCCATCTTCTTAGCACCAAAAAGAAGCAAAAAAGAAACCCACTAGCCTATCTAAATCCCATAGGCTGAGTCGGTTAATATGCAAGGGAGTTACATCATGACTTATGTCAATGGGGGTCATAAAGTTATATTAACTAATTATGACTAAGTCATTTAAATTAAAAGCAAGGAAAAAGGAATAGTCACTTTATTAAATGAAGTAAATGAAATAAAAGTGACTTATTAATTAAATAATGAGAAAATAGATTATTTTCTCAAGCAGAAAATATAAAAGGGGAGAAAAGAGGAATTATCCTCATTCACTCTTCTATCAATCAAATTGGATTTTGAAATATCTCATGGATTTTTTTGGTGTCGAGGATGGAAACCCTCAGCCAACATTGGATTCGATGGCGAAATCTATCCATCCTAGACAATCCTGGGAGTAGATCACCCAGATCTATTGTTTATGCTTCATTTACAAGATCAATTTGAAGTTGCAAGGAGCAATTCTACCTAGTCATTTCATTTTGGTGATTGTGGACAACATTCCATTGAGGAAGGGTTGATTTTATCCATTAGAGAATGATCTGTTGTGTTGGATGAGTTATTGGTGATGAGGATCGATTTCCCTCAATGTTGGGTGAATTCTTCATAGATGGTCGATTTCTTCACATTGTGGGATGTGTTTGAGTTGTTGGGTCTAATTCTATAAAAGGAGACAAATTCATTCTTATTGGGGGACACATTCTTCCATGGACACTGATAAAAATCGTGTGGGATTGATGTAAATCGAGAAGAAGGGGTGAATACCATGGGAAGACTGATATTTCCTTTGTTGAACGGTTTCTCTCAGACCGAAAAAAGTGTTTGTTAGAGGATCTCCAGAACTAGGGTTTTTCTCAGTGAGGCACAATGAAAATCTAACACAGGGGGTCAAATTTTAAAACCCTTGTGTCGGGAGACTGTGGGCACCCTGGTCGCATGGGAGTTGGCCATATAGACCTTCTAGAGCTTAAGAAACTCAGTTACGTCACCCGGTTGTGATTTTGTGCCCCCATACCAAAGTGTCAATGTCTCCCTGAATGGTTTCAAGAGGCAAGTTGCAACTCACCATAACACGCAAATCGTGCCTTGGATGTAGAAAATGCCAGTTCTATTGGAATCCTAGAACCAAATTCCATCTAGGTGGACCCCACTCCTGTGATTCCATCGCCCAGAAAATTGTTTGTTAGAGGATCTCTGGAACTGGGGTTTTTCTTAGTGAGTCACAATTCAAATCTAGCACAGGGGGTAGACTTTCAAAACCCATGTGTTAGGTGATTGCAGGCATCATGGTCACGTGGGTCTTTTCCATATGGACCTGTCGGAGCTTACAGAACATAGTTACATCACCCACTTGTGATTTTGTGCCCCTAGACCAAATGTCAAGGAAAATCATAAAACAATTAGTAATCCATTAATAAGCCATTTTCATGGGCATGTGGCAAGGCATGGCATGGAAAGGAATGACAAGGCATTACCAGGAATTTCATGTCAAGGAAAGGCATGGCATGTCAAGGCAAGGGAAGGCATGGCATGTCAAGGAAAGGTAGGGTATGGAATGCCAAGGAAAGGCATGGAATGTCAAGGGAAGGCAATGCATGGCAAGGCATGGCATGTCAAAGCAAGGCATGGCATGTAAAGGCAAGGTAATGCATGTCAAGGCAAGGTAATGCATGGAAAGGATAAGAATTGTAAGGCAAGGTGTAGAA
Organism: Picea mariana; assembly: GCA_032191745.1. Taxonomy (NCBI): domain Eukaryota; kingdom Viridiplantae; phylum Streptophyta; class Pinopsida; order Pinales; family Pinaceae; genus Picea; species Picea mariana. The sequence goes on from JASDQU010438634.1 coordinate 24,095, forward strand.
AGGAATGACAACACATGGAAAAGCATGGCAAGGAAATAAAAGGCATGGCATGGCAAGGAAATAAAAGGCATTGCATGTCAAGGCAAGCCATGGCATGTCAAGGTAAGGAAATGCATGGAAATGAACGACATGGAATGCATGGCATGCCAAGGAAAGGTATTGCATGTCAAGGTAACGTAATTCATGACAAGGCATGGCATGGCATGTCAAAGCAAGGCGTGTCAATGCAAGGCAAGGTATGTCAAGGCAAGGCATGTCAGGGAAAGGCATGGAAAGGAAAGGAAGGGAAAGGAATGCCAAGGCGAGGCATGGCATGTCAGGACAAGGCATGGCAAGGCAAGGCATGGAAAGGCAAGGAAAGGAAAGGAAATGAAAGGCAATGCAAGGCATTGCAAGAAAATTCATGGTAAGGCACGACAACGCATGGCAAAGTAAGACAATGTATGGCATTTCAAGCAAAGGCAATGCATGGTAGGGCACAGCATGTTAAGGAAAGGAATGGAATGTCAAGGAAAGGCAAGGCATGGCAAGGCATGAAAATGCATAGAAAATCATGGCAAGGAAAGACAAGGGATGACATGTAAAGGCAAGGCATGGCATGTCAAGGTAAGTAAATGCATGGAAATGAGTGACAATGCATGACATGTCAAGGCAAGGCATTTCAATATAAGGCATGGAATGTCAAGGCAAGGCATCACATGGCATGTCAAGGAAAGGAATGGCATGTCAAGGAAGGCATGGCAAGGCAAGGCAAGGGAATGAATGGAAAGGAAAGACATGTCAAGGCAAGGCATGGCATGTCAAGTAAAGGCAAGGAATCACATGTCAAGGAAAGGCATTTCAAGGCAAGGCATGCCATGGAAAGGCAAGGCAAGGTGTGTCATGGCAAGGCAAGGCATGTCAAGGAAAGGAATGGTAAGGAGAGGAAAGGAAAGGAATGTCAAGGTGAGGAATGGCATGTCAAGGCAAGGCATGGAAAGGAAAGGCAAGGGAATGCATGGAACGGCAAGGCATTGCAAGGAAAGTCATGGTCAAGAACAACAATCCATGGAAAATCATGGCAAGGAAAGACAAGGAATGGCATGTGAATGCAAGGAAATGCATGGCAGGGCATGGCATGTCAAGGAAAGGCATGACAAGGAAAGGCAAGAGAATGCATGGAAAGGCAAGGCATGGAAACGCACGACAACACATGGAAAGGAAAGACAAGGCATGGCATGTCAAGGCAAGGCATGGCATGTCAAGGTAAGGTAATTCATGGCAAGGAAAGACAAGGCATGGAATGGCATGTCAAGGCATGGAATGTCAAGTTAAGGCAATGCATGACAAGGCACGAAATGGCATGCATGGCATGCCAAGGCAAGGTATGGCGTGTCAAGGTAAGGAAATGCATGGCAATGCATGGAATGTCAAGGAAATGCATGGCATGTCAAGGAAAGGAAAGGCATGGCATGAAAAGGCAAGGAAAGACATGTCAAGGAAAGGCATGGATTGTCAAGGCAAGGAATGGCAAGGCTAGGCGTGGAATGTCAAGGCAAGGAATGGCATGTCAAGGAAATACAAGGCATGGCATGTCAAGTCAAGGTAAGGAATGGCATGTCAAGGCAAGGAAATACATGTCAAGAAAAGGCATGGCATGGAAATTCTAGGCATGCCATTCAAGGCATGGAATGTCAAGGAAAGACAAGGCATGGCATGTCAAGGCAAGGAAATACATGTCAAGGTAAGGCAATGCATGGCAAGGCACGGCATGGCGTGCATGGAATACCAAGGCAAGGCATGGAATGTCAAGGTAAGGAAATGCATGGCAAGGCATGGAATGTCAAGGAATGACAATGCATGGAAAATAATGGCAAGGAAAGACAAGGCATGGCATGTCAAGGTAATGCAATGTATGGCAAGGTACGACATGCCATGCATGGAATTCCAAGGCAAGGCATGGCATGCCAAGGCAAGATATGGAATCTCAAGGTAAGGAAATGCATGGAAAGGCATGGCATGTCAAGTCAAGGAAAGGAATGGCATGGAAAATCAAGGAAAGACGTGTCAAGGAAAGGCATGGCTTATCAAGGCAAGGCATGAAAAGGATAGGCATGGCATGTCAAGGAAAGGCATGACATGTCAAGGCAAGGAAAGGCATGGTATGTCAAGGCAAGGTAAGAAAATTCAAGGCAACGAATGGCATGTCAAGGAAAGGCATGGCATGTCAAGTCAAGGCAAGGCATGGCATGTCAAGGCAAGAATTTGAGACGCTATTGACAGATAATCCAACCGAGCTCTATTTCAAACAATTATTTTCATGTAAAACCAAAATAAAGGTACACACAACATATTATGGAGTATTTTGTGTTCCTGAGGACTTCAGGGATCAAGGATGCCCCATATCTATAGATATTAGCAAGAAAAAACAAGAAAAACTCCTAAAAAACCAAAATTTGTGGGGGTGACGTTGGTTAGACACTCGCAACAAGATTCATGACGCCCTTTTATACACTATAACTAGTGGCATGCCACTTGTTGCATGAGTCTAAAGAGCAGCAGTATTCAAAAGTGGCCAAAACTCATGGGAAAAGTAATGGTTAGGGAATACTTATGTCTGGAAGTGTTCCTAGACCTAATGAAGACCTATTCATTTCTGAAATATAAGAGAAGAATACATGTAGACTAGTTGACTCTCAAAATATCTTCAAGGGAAACATGATCATATATAGCACAAAAAGGAGAGGGTTTGTACTTTAGATTATGTAATAGAAATTAATTTAATAGTTAGATTTTATAACAAATCTTTTTATGATCTTTACTAACATTTATTAGTGTTGTTGAATGTTTTACATCATGGAATGACATATTAGTTGTAACTTATTTGAAATTTTATTATCGTATGTGCACTTTGATATGATGTAATATGATTATCGCTTCATTTCATATGTTGTAATATTAGATATATAACAGAGAAATTAATTATTTTATGAAATAAATAATAACTTTTCATTCTAAATGTTTTTTGTTTTGTAGAAAAAGGATCTTACAGAAGATCTAGATCATCCTCATCAAATAGATCCAAATCATGACGTTGGGTATGATACTGAGATGGAAGATGATGCTCATGATGACATAGATACAGATGATAGCGATGTCGATGTCAATGCAGATGACGATCATGATCACGATGGTGATGATGATGATGAGGTAGTTGTTGGTAGCATTTAGTGGCATTCATAGTCATATATATTGCATCATTGATCATTTTTTATATATTGTTATAATGCCTCTTTTCATGGTTACTATCATATGTATCATTTTCATGGCCTCCAGTACCATATTATTGAGTTGTATCATTTTGACTTATATCATTTGGACATGACGTATCATATTGACTTGTATCATTTTCTCTTACATAATTTATCATTTTTATTTATATCATTTGTACATGATGTATCATTTTGACTTATTTCGATTGTTGGACATGTATCATTTTTCAGATGTTATTGATCTACTGGCATATTTGACTTTCACTTGTTCTAGTTATATATGATGATGATCTTATCAGTATTGACTCGCCAATTTTTATATATTGAAAGTGGTTGATGATTTTTGGATGCATATTTATTATGTATGATGTTTTGATTTACTACTCATGATGGATGTTATCGAATTCAATTAAATTATAGATATTTGACTCACTTGTTTTAATTATAGATGATGATCATGTTATAATAATTATCTTGTTATTTTATATATATTGGATGTTGTAGATTCTATTTTGATGGAGATTTAATAAATTTAATGATGTTGTTAATTTGTATGGATGTTTGTTTCCCTAAAAATTCTTTATAAATGTTATCCTATAAAATATTTCAAATGCATTTATATGACTTATTGTATAATCATAAAAGTTATTTAAGATACGTGATATATTTAACTAATTAAATTGAAATAAAAGATATTAAATTAATAACTGTAAGAAAAACAAGAAGCATTTTTAGAAGCAAACTTGGAAGCCACACCAGAAGAAAAATTGAAAGCCAATTCAGAAGAAAAAATGGAAGCAAAATGGGAAGAAAAACTAGACGTAAAATTGGAAGCCAAACTAGAAGTAAAATAGGAATCCATATCAGAAGCAAAACTAGACATAAAACTAGAATCCAAACTTGAAGCCAAACTGGAAGCAAAATTGGAAGGCATATCATAAGAAAAACTGGAAGCAACACTTGGCACTACTCCTGGAACTATTCTTAGTGTTATTCATGGCGCTATTCCCGACATTAAATGTAGCACCAAACCTGGCGCTATTCCTGGATCTATTTTCTCGGTGCTGAATCTGGCACAATTATAAAAAGTCTAGATTGCACCAAGTTTTTCGCTCGAAAAGGTGTCCAATTCGTGAACTGAAATACACTAAATTTTGACATTATTTTAAGCGCTAATTGCATTTTCTATTGTAGTGGTTGTACTACCCACGTATCTAGGTACTAGAGAGTGATCTATTCAACTATCGTTCTTGGTGTACAATAACAACAAGACACCCGATTGATTTATCTAGATTTAGTTTCAATTATACCTAGGGGAATTCTAATAGTCTGAAGGTACATGGAAGTGAGATTCCATATATAGGTGTTTTCTGATCCAACACTACTTGAAGGGGTACCAACGGGGTTACAAGGGTATCCAACAAAGTGATTCCACTTATATTTCCTACTTGTATTTTCCCCCAACAAGATTTTTACCCATTTAATGACATATCTCTATGTTATTCAAAGATGCATGAATATGTCCCCGAGGTGTAGGACAGATGGTGAGGGAGTGTGTTGTTAAGTCACTCCATGTTGAAAAGTCACCGGTTTGAAACCTGCAGGGACAAAAAATCCAACCATGTTAAGGGTTGGTTTGGCTCAGGCCGGGTGCGATCCCCGGGTGATTTTGACAGCTTAGATTCCCCTGAGTCGCGGTTTCTCAAGCCAAAGCTGCCAAGAAGGTCCGAACAAATTAACAAACAAAAAAAAGATGCATGAGGCGTATATATATATACTAACTAAAATTATGAGGCATGTTAGATCATGAAAGAGCTTTGATACCACTTACAGTTTTCCTTAACCCTTAAACTTGAAATAAAAACTAAGTATATAGAGATAATTGATTTAGAAAACCATATACAAGAGATAGTGAGATAAAATATGTAGATTAAACCCTTGTATTAATGATATTCAGAAGAAAGAAAGAAATATTCACTTGCATCTTAAGGTGGGACGATATTTCACTAAGAAAAGCTCCAAAAATAATAGTACTCGACAAAACATTTCTTATCCTCTTGACTCTTTAAATAAATACTCAAATAGAAAAACCATAACTACATGTTGTCCCATATTTAATGAGTACCAACTACCTAGTGTGTCTTATTTAATAAGGAGTACCCATTTACATTAAATAACTATACACTACTATCTAATGGGCCTTATTCAAAGAAGATGGATTCATGAATTAATTAACTAACTCCTAGGTAGCCTAAAGTAGGGAGGGTAGGGTAAGGTAGGACCCTAACACTAAACCCACATGCTACTTCAATGTGAAAAAAATAGTATGTCATGATTTGGACATAATCCAATGATCAAGATCATTGCAACAAGATAACCATTTGTCATTTCTTCCACGGAAAATTGTTGCTTCATTGACATGTAGATGATCCAATATGTGTGGATTTTGTGAGGGGTTATGGGGATTTTTGGGTGAGTGGATTTTGCGAGGGGTTATAAAAAATTTCTCACATCTGATTTTATACTAATTAAATGTCTAATGTTTGTTAAATGATTACACGAGAATATGAAGCCTATTGTTTAAAACCACCCAAATTTACCCAACATTAAAATAAGGTTTTGATACACACTATGTAATCTCCATCCATGAGACAGATTAAATCATTAAAATAAATTACTCTTTCTCTTACTTTATTTTATAAGATAAATTACTCCACTAATTAATATATTAGAACTCAGGGAGGCTATGGTGAGCATGCATGCATTCTATGTGGACAGAAAGATATCTGAAACAAGTGAGCAGTTGCTATGCTTGATTCAAAAAGATCATTTAAATAGCGACAGCTTTGTAATAATGGTACATGACCCTATGAAGGGCACTTGGGAAAGGCTACCTCTCATTGATGATCCCCGCTTTGTTGGAATAGCAGGATGGTGTTAGTGCACTGATGTGAACCAGAAGCTAGTTCTCATGAAGAGTGTATATGACCCGTTGGACATGACTCTAATGAAGAGTGTATACATTCACGATTTTGAGTCTACTAGATGGAGCCACGGAGCTGACATGCCTACAACTCGAGCATTGATCCGGATTATTTTCGGCATGAAATGAGATCGGAGATATAATAAAGAAATGCACATAGATATCACAGATATTCAATGATATAACAAAAATATATCATAGATGCAACCATAAACACAGATATACAGTAATACATGATTTCTATTAATGAAATAAATGTACAGAGACTATAAAATATAGAGTGAAAGACTCAATACAATGGTGGCAGCTTATCTCTGAGAAGAGATGTGATGGCTACTCGCATTCACAAGAAGATGATTACAATGAGGCTCTGAAGACATTTTTACAATAAACGGGAATTCCAAAATTCCTAGAAATCCAAAAACCTAACCCTAGGAGATGAAGCACCAAAAGTCATGTGGGCCCCGTTTGGGTAAGTTAGTACATCAACTTCCCGGGGTCGTAACTTTTGCATACGATCTCCGTTTTAGGTGTATGATAGCTCGTTGGAAAGGTATCATCGAGGAGATTTCTTTTGGGGGCTCAATCATGCCTTTGGATATTATTGAGAACCTTGATCTCGAAAAACATTCATTTGGGCCCTCAAAATGGCCCCGAAAGTTAAAAACTGCTAAAAATAGTAAATTGCCAAATTTGCCAGAAAATTGTTTTGATCCAATCAGAAACGATGGGTGGCCATCGATATCCACCTGGATCAATCCTCCCTCCTTAGGAAGTAATGATCTCCATTGCGTTGAGTTCCCGGGAGAGAGGGAAAAGTGTTTGTTGAATCTGCATCTTGGTGAGCTGCTTGCCTTGCTGAAGACGTCGCGCTGCTCAGTTTGTGGAAGTCTGTCATGAACCTGTTGAGGCTGAGGTTGTTCAAAAAGTCAGGCTACATGAGAGGACAGTGTGCAGAAGGAATATTTTCGCTTTGCTGCAACCTTGTCGAACAGCTTCTATTGAATAGAAGGTGCTTGGGGCGAATCTGTAGTGGTGGCAGTGTCCTTATGTTCCCCTTTTGAACAGATTGTGAAGAAGCTGAATTTTGCAGTATGAGATACTACCTTGCGACACTTTTTAGGTGGAACAGTAGTCAAAACTACCTCTGGTATTCTGTATTCTGTAGAGATGGCCCCCTAGAGAAACAATGACACTGCGGGGTCGAGACTCATAAATAGCGTGGTGCTTCCACATATATGGTTGGCCCAAGAGAACATCATAGACATCTAGTGGGGAAACATCACATAATACCTCATCCTTGAAGGGTTGGATGCCATATGGAAATCGACATTGTTGGCTAACATGAAGATCTCATCCTTGGCAAAGCCACCCGATGTTGTATGGCTGCGGGTGTGGTGTTGTTGATAATCCCAATTGTTTGATGACCTCTGCTGAGATGAGGTTCTTCTGGCTTCTGCTATCAACAATAAAACGCAGCGGGGTCCCCTTCACCCATATCTGTGAATGAAAAAGGCACTCCCCCTCTTCAGGATTTGTTGGTTCTTCTGGTTGAATTGCTACGATCGCGACAATAGCAATAGGGTCTGCGTCAATGATCTGTCCTTTACCAGTATTTTCATAATCAGATTCTGAATCAAGGTTCAGCTCCTTGTCCTCGATCTCGACCACCAATGACTTTTTTGAGCGACATTCACCGGTGTTGTGCCAGGGGCTTTTATGGAAATCGCACCATTTTCCGGTGTCCTTCTTTGTCTTCCCGTGACCCTTCTTTTCATGTGGCTTGGACTAGTTTTCGGGAGACTGTTTGTTAGGGACGTCTTTGTCATACTTTGGTTGTTGTGGATTTGTAGAACCAAAAAACCGTTTGTTCTGGTGCTTAAATTTCTCCTTGATTTTAACAGCATATCAATAGGCAACACCGAGTGATGAGATGTCCAGAAAATCCATTTCAGTTTGGATGTATCTGTGTAGAGCCCCACGGTATTTCAGAACCAAATGTCGTTTGGATTCTTTGATACCCAACTTGGTGCACAAGGTACGGAAGGTATTGGTGAACTCCGGAACTACTTGGCCCCTCTCTTGCCGCAATGTGGTCCATCTCATGTATCGGTCCTCATAGTTGACAATATGGTAATATTGTTCCTTTACCGCATCCACAAAAAAATCTCAAGTGGGATCAGCCCCATATATTTCAAATTCCTCTGTGGAACTCTACTCCCAATAAGTTTCCCACCAATGTTTGACATGGGGAAGAGCTTTAAGGAGTGCGAAGGTGATCTTTTCTTTGTTGGAAAATTTGTGAACAGAGAAATAACCTTCTAGCAAATTTAACCATTTGTTTATGGCTTATGCATCTATCTGTCCTTCAAATACAGGAATATCGAAATTAACTTGTACCTTGAAAGGTGAGGTGCCTCCAAAGTAGCCACTTGATGAAGATGCGCATGTTGCAATCGGCAGGCGTTGAAGGATGTGAGAAAAATTCTCCATCATTTCATCCCTCTGTCGCGTGAGAGCTTGCTCAAGCAACAAAC
>JASDQU010438635.1:20812-41349 GCA_032191745.1 Picea mariana
AAGAGGAATCAACCTTCGCAAAGGAAAGGTTGGGAGCGAAAGATTTGTCACACACAGGGTACCCTAACCCATTTAACATGAAAGACTTGCATGTATTCGATCCTAGTCTCATCCTATAACCAACGGGTACGAGTGTGGAGTAGTGTAACCTCGGGAATTCCAAAAACCCTAAACTAATTACCAGGAGGCTAAATTGACAAGTCTCTAAGCTTTGAGAGAGGAGATAGAGTGCCATAAATTCTCGGTATATCTAAAATAAATACACGAAAACTCTGTGATAAGAACTACAAGTAAAAATGCCTTCACTGATTTGAACCACAAAATCTATACGCTTCTGGTTTAAGGTTACATAATAGGAAACAATTACCAGGAAAATGGGTCGGGTCGACCGAAAGGCTGATCAACGACCTCCAATGTACATTTTTTTTTCTCATCCAAAAGAACCACCCACAGAGTCGATACTGTTTTCTCGAGGAGTCACAATGACGAGGAAGGAGCTCGCCTAAACTCTAAGTGAAGGGTGTACTGCTAGAGTAAACGTTGAAGGACGTTGGACCATGTGCTAGGACGGAGTTGGCACGTTGGGATTAGGGAAGGCCAGGTGGGAGAGCCATCAATACTGGTGCATGCAGGACCCTTATTAAACATAGGCGTAGAGCCTTAATTCTTTTATGACAAATACATTTCCTCCCCTTACCAACCAAGATACGATATTAATGATAGTCACTTCGCGATTGTCTAGTTGTAACTATTTAGTCACAAACTAATTCGTTCAATTAGCTTACCTTTCTATCTTCTCTATCGGTGGTACGAATTTCAGTTACGAGTTAGTTGCATAAGGACTTTTTGCGTGAGAATTGTCTGGTTTAAAACCTTAAGTCAGATGACTTCTAGTGTTATGACCACGTCTGAGCCTTAAGGGAAAACGTTTCAGCGACTCGGGCATTGACAAAATAGTATCACTAACCATGACTTAATACGAGATTACACCAAGGTCATAACTCTCGACATTTACATAGTTTGATGGATATGCTATTACGACAGGGCGATGTTTTAAACTTGTGTGCAACATGAAGAATCCTAATGAACATCGTATACAGGTGGTTGGGTATATGTATAAGTATTAATAAGATTTATAAAAGAGATATATGTGTGGAAAAGGTAGTGTAACCTTTTGACAACCCATCATATAAAGTATGATGATTAGTTTAACATATTACTATCCTCATGTAACAGTTAGAACGCCAATCTGTAATCAAGGTAAACTTTAAATATCATGTTCTACAACTTTATTAAACAAAAAGTTGGAAATTAATGTACCATTAAAAAAAAAAAAGGGAAATTTATGTCAAATTAGAGGTATATTACATATGGTATCAGAGCAGAGTTTACAACATTGGGCCTTGAATAGGGCCACATTAATTCTTTGACATATATATATTGTTACTTATGCGAAACTAATAAAAAACTCCTTTGTTACAAACATAATACTTCTCTGTTTCGTGTTAATCATGGCAGCTCAGAATGATGTAGGAATCAGGATGGAAGGAAATCCAGAACAGGGACCTCATAGAGATCCAAGGCAGAATAGTGACAGAAGCTCTCCTACGAAAGTATTGGAAACAATGAGGAATCTCATTATTGAGCTGCAGATTTTCAAAGCGGACAATGAGAAATTGAAGAAGGCACAACAGGAACAAAAAGAGATATATGAAGTCCTGTTGCATAGTATAGTGACCAAAAAAATCCCAAAGGACAATAACCATGAAGAAGAGGTAAGAAAAAGGGCCTCCAAGAACTCTGGGACAGAAACAGAAAAAGGAGACAGTTCGTCTGAAGGAACACCTTCAACTGAAGACAAAACTAAAATAGACAGAAAAAGAAAACAAGTAGACCACCTTGAAGGGGAATTTAAAAATAATAAACCAGCCACCTTTGATGGAGAATCCAGGATAGGAGAAGAAGCTGAGGCATGGTTGTTGGACATAAAAAAATACTTCCAGATCTACAACTATTCCAGTAATATGAAGGTCAGAATGGCCATCTACAATCTGAAAGGGAAGGCCAACATTTGGTGGCAATACCTGAAATTGGCCAAGGGATTAAAGGAGAAACAGTTGGAATGGTGTGACTTTAAGAATTATTTCAAAAAAAAATACCTTTCTGAAAGCTATTATGAAAGGAAAATGAAATAATTCTACGAGTTACGACTTGGACATATGTCGATGGAGGACCTTATAAACAAATTTCTGGATCTGCTAAGGTTCGTACCATACATCTGGGAGGATAAGGTAAAAATCCAGTGATTCTTAAGCTGTTTACAACAGTCCTACAGGTACAGAATTGAGTTTGACAACCCCAAATCCTTGAGTGAAGTATTCAGGAAAGCATGAATGTGCTATGACCAATACAAATAGCGGGTGGAGTTTCCCAAAGCCTGGAAGGATAAGAAACAAGATCGAATGAACCAACAGAAGAAGGGATACCAGCCAGCTCTGTATCAGAATGCAACAAAAAGATTTCCGAGAAAGGATTTTCACTCCAATCATCCAAATACGCAAGGCGGCGGTAAACTGGTAAATTTGGGAACAAAAAAGTTTGGGGACAGCTCCTGGGAGCCACTAAAGTGCTGGGAATGTGGAGAACCTCATCTAAGGAGGAACCGTCCACATTTAAGTTCAACAAACAGATCTGTAGTTCATAATTTACAAGAAGCCTCGACGGTGGGAGACGTGGGCAGAAGCCTACATCGGATAAATGTAGCCATAGATGGTCAACAAGTTGACCACCAGTCCTCTGTGGTAGAGATCGAAGGTAAAATCAATAACTCTCAAATTTTTGTTTTAATTGACCCTGGAGCTACATTAAGTTATATTACTCCTGAGGTAGTAGAGTCAAACAAACTTAAGAAATTGAAGCACGTAAAATCATGGCTGGTACAACTAGCAACAAGAACTAAAAGGAAAGTAGTCAAATTTATTTCTGATTTGGAGTTTAGCTTTGATGGTCAAAATATAAGAACAAATCTGAAAATCCTACCACTAGGAACTTACGATATGATTATCAGTATGGATTGGTTGGAGCAGTACAAAGCAGTGCTAGATTGTTATACAAAGTTACTCAAATATAAAGACGACTTCGACACTACTAGAACAACCCAAGGTATACTAAAACATGTATCAGTCAGACAAGTTTCAGCGTTGCAACTCAAGAAATGTATGAGAAAAGGATGTCAAGTTTATGCCATCCAAGTAACGAATCTCTTAGAAAAAGAAGATAAGCCAAAGTTAGAAGACTTTGTTGTCCTACGTGATTTTAGGGACATGTTTGTGGATAAGATACCTGAACTACCCACTCGAAGGGAAATAGACTTCTCCATAGACCTACTACCCGGTTCAACCCCTATCTCAAAAACAACTTACCAGATGAGTCTACCATAATTGACAGAATTAAAATTACAATTACAGGAATTGTTGGACAAGGAGTATATTAGACCGAGTGTCTCACCTTGGGGGGCACCAGTCCTCTTTGTGAAAAAGAAAGACGGTACTCTAAGACTATGTATCGATTATAGACAACTGAAAAAAATGACTATTAAGAACAAATACCCTTACCAATAATAAATGATCTGTTCGATCAAGTTGGTGGGGCCAAGATCTTTTCAAAGTTGGATTTATGATCCGGTTATCATCAAGTTAGGATAAAGGATGAGGTCATAAAAAAAACATCTTTTCAAACAAGATATGGACACTATGAGTTTGTAGTCATACCTTTCGGACTCACTAATGCACTAGCCACATTTATGTGCCTGATGAACAGTGTTTTCACTCAATACTTAGACAAGTTCATAGTAGTATTTATCGACGATATCCTAGTCTATTCTAAAATGGAGGAAGAACATGATGAACACTTAAGAATAATTCTGCAAACGTTGAGGAAACACAAACTTTACGCAAAATTCGACAAGTGTGACTTTTATCAAAAGGAAATACAATATTTAGGACATGTCATTTTCGTAGAAGGTATTGTCGTAGACCCAGAAAAGACAAAACCCATTATGGAATGGCCGGTACCGAAGGATGTGGTATATATCTGCTCATTCATGAGAATCAATGGATATTATCGCAGATTTATAGAAGGGTTTTCCAAGATAGCCTACCTTATCACATCATTACAAAAGAAAGGGACCAAGTTTAACTGGTCGCAAAAGTGTCAAGACAATTTTAACAAGCTAAAGGAATTATTGACATCGATGCCCATTTTGAGGGTAGCAGACCCAGATAAAGACTTCACGGTTTGTGTTGATGCAAGTAAAGAGGGACTAGGTGGTGTCCTAACTCAGGAAGGACACGTGATTTGTTACGAACCCCGGAAATTGAAAGAACATGAGCGAAATTATGTCACTCACGACTTAGAATTGGCAGCAGTAATACATGCCTTAAAAATGTGGCGACAATACATAATGGGAAGAAAGTTTCTACTATTGACGGATAATAGCGGTGCGAAATATCTATTTAGCCAACCAAATCTCAATGCAAGGCAAGCAAGATGGCTAGCCTTCTTGAGCGAATTTGACTTCGAAGTCAGACATATCAAGGGCAAAGAAAATAAGGTAGTAGACGCTTTAAGCAGAAGAGTCCATGGGTTATTTGACATAAATATCAGTAGGGAAGAAAGTGATTTAGAAAAAAGAATAAGGACGACGGGTATTAACGACAAAAATTACACTAAGATAATGACAGAATTACAAGATAGTACCACAAACACAGATAAACCAGAACTAAGTATCGACAAGAAGGGACTATTACGATTTAAAAATAGAGTCTACATACCAGATTCAACAAAGCTGAAATTAATTGTATTGGATGAAGTACATAAGAAATCGTATTCTGGCCATCCAGGATATCAGAAAACAATAACAGTACTTAGAAAACTATTCTACTGGCACAATATGAAGGGAAAAACAACAGAATACTTGGCTAGGTGACAAGATTGTCAGTATGTCAAGGCTGAACACCAACATCTAGCCGGCCTATTACAACCATTACTAGTACCAGAGTGGAAATGGGAGACCATATTGTTGGACATTATAATAGGTTTGCCCAAAACTCAGAAACAGAATGATTCTATCATGGTTGTAATTGATAAACTCAGTAAGTCTGCACACTTTATTCCTATAAAGTATACTTTTAAAGTTATAAACATTGCTGAAATATTCATGAAAGAAATTTTTAGACTGCATGGTATTCTTAAAATGGTGATTTTAGATAGAGACGTAAAATTCACATCCACTTTTTGGAAGGAATTGTTTGCAGGGCTAAATACAAATTTGAATTTCAATACGAGTTATCATCCACAAACGGATGGATAGACCGAAAGGACAAACCAAATTGTAGAGGATATGCTCCGCATGTACGTAAGAATGAAACCAAACAAGTGGGAAGACTACCTACACTTGGTATAATTTGCACATAACAATGGGTACCAAACTTCGGCCAAGTTAAGCCCTTTCGAGGTACTTTACGACAGAAGGTGCGACCCCAATTAGCTGGGATAACCTTGTTGACAGACTCATGGTTGGACCTGAGATGCTCCAAGAGATGGAGAACACGGTAAGGAAGGTACAACAAAACTTAAAAGAAGCACAGGACAGATAGAAAAGCTATGCAGATCAGAAAAGAAGACACTTAGAATTTCAAGTGGGAGACCATATTTATTTGAAGGTCAAAGCTTGAAGAAGTTCATTGAAGTTAGGGAACTGTGCCAAGATGGCACCCAGGTTTTGTGGGCCCTTCGATATACTAACTCRAATTGGACCYGTAGCATACCAACTTGCACTCCCAGCTAATCTAAGAATTCACAATGTATWTCATGTTTCCTTGTTAAAAAAATATGTTCATGATCCTACTCATATGATTGATTGGAACTTGGTGTAGGTGGAACCTGAAGGCGAGTTCCAGGTGGAACCCCTACGTATTCTAGACCAGAGAGAAATAGCACTTTAGAACAGAGCCGTCACTCAGGTAAAAGTGCAATGGAAGCACTTTAGTCCTGAGGAGTCCACTTGGGAGTTGGAGGGAGATCTGTGGAAATCTCATCCAATCCTGTTCCAAGAAAGGAACGAACGCTGAGGACAGTTTTTTATTGAAGGGGGAAAGGATGTGATGTCCCCAAGAATAAAAGTTTTTTTTTTTTAAATTTAATGTGTTGGGAAATTATTCTGTTTTTAGTAAATTCAAATTTGGAAAATTCTTTCCATTTATGGCAATTCCGAATTTCGAATTTAATAATTGTAATTAATTATTATGGCTGTTGGGCAAAGATTTGATTTGACCTAACTAACTATTTGACTATGACACTTGTATGAAAACATAATATTTATATTGATTGCAGGAGGACAAATGGAACAACCATGTTGAAATCAGCTGACCATGACTCCATGAGTGGGAAACATGTTGGAACTACCTTTGGGTTGATTGTTACAAGTGGAAAATCAGATATTTGTCCATTAGTAGCCCCTAAAAATCATGGATTTAGAAAGCTGCGAAAATTCCCAAGTGAAGGAAAAAAGACTTGGGCAAAAAGATTTGGATTGATAAATAACATATGTGAGGAGGCAGGACACTGCCAAGTATGCTGGGGAGAAAGAGACTAATGATTTTTCCCTTGCTGTTATGAAAACTATTGAATGAGTGTGAGTCAAGAGGAATGGGATGGAATTGAAGGACATTGCAGAGGAAGTGTTTCCAAGTTCGTTCTCATGGGTTCATGGTCAGGCTAGGGGGTGAATTGGGCAAGTGATTGTGACTGCCCTATTCTACGGTTGGGAGGAATGTGGTTTCTCCCTTTGCCTTCCCGCGAACTGGTTCAGATATGTATCCTATCCTCTCTGCGTGAATGATCTTATATCTGATGAGATGTATTTATTAAATTTGAATCGAATTATTTTCCATTTATGTTGAACGATTTAGTCAAAGTTGTAGTGCAACTATTAAATTCGGTATGGATTTAATAATCCTGAGAGAAATCCATCCAAATGAATGATGTATGTATCTAAAAGCATACCTCATGAATCTAATGTTGATCAATGTTTATGGTTGAGTTAAAGTTTGAATGAATACTAGAGTTGTTTTTCTTTTTGTTAGGACAAATCAGGATTATTGTGCTTCTGTAGGTCTTTATACCCTTGTAAGTCGTTATTTTGTTGTAAGAATTTACACACAGAGTTCGGTTTGAAGTTTTAATTATATTTGGTTTGAATTTTTAATTATATACCTATGAATCCGAAAGTAAATAGGATCAAGGTCAAACATATATACACATATATTCTTATGTATTCCCACAGGAACTAAACTGTATGCATTAGAATAGAAAATAAACCTCTATGGCAGTGTGAATTAGAAATGACATTATGCATTTATCAAATCTCGTTATATGCAGCCTGAAATTTAAAGTGAAACTATTACCAGCAAGATAGAATTACCCCACACTGTAAAAGTGTCCAAAAGGTTAGACGCAGACATATATTTGTAAGTTTGTACATATCGATTTATATATAAATAAGTAAACATCCACAGGTCATATCTTAACACTTGACTTGGATAAACCTCGATCCTAAAATCTTCTAGCAGTAAAGGAAAAATAGGAATACTACAGACTCAACGAGGTAATACGAAATGTCTGAGTAAAAGAAAGAAAATAATTAAAAAAAAACAGTCCTTCAATTTAAAGATAATCCCACCGAAAATTTTTATAACTGTAAGATTCGAGTCATACAGAGATTTAAGGAAAAATTGAAATGACGACCTTAATGACCAAGTACCAGTTTAAGATACATCCGAACAGTGAGACAATTTGATTAATTACAATAGTCATTATAGTGTTCATTTAAACCGGAAAGTAATTCCCATAGGAAAACCTTCGATTTATCATTACTCATGATTGCCGAACCTAAAACTTAAGATTACAGTTGGAAATTTTCCCTCTTTCCAAGCCTTTATGGGTAACCAAGCCTCTTTATCGAACGCCGACAAACTAAAATTTGTAACCCTGTTTGATGGGCCTCTTGAGTGGTTAATAGAAAAAGGAACTCAAATACCTTTTCTTAACACAGACGAAGAGGAAGCTCTGAAGTCCTTGCATGTACAAAAGCCTGGAAGAATTATCAATCACGAGAATCAGTAACTATTTATAAGAAATAAGAGAACACCAACATAAGTGATAATTATTATTAACGAAATATACTAGAGAATACTTAACTTTTGATTTGGTGGTTTCATCCTTTTCTTTCCTTGCCGTTTGTCTCCTGAATGGATATCCGGGTCGTGGGAGGGCGCACAACAAGTCTCTGATGGGTCCTCACATCAACAAAGCCCACCATTAGTGATTATACCAGTGCTTTGAATGAAAACAAAAAAAATTATAATAGAACAAAAGTACAGTTACAGTGAATTACAGATTTAAACATAGTAAAATAGATGATGACATTGGCTTCCATAATACACAGACAAGTATAAGTTGAGTTGTGAGGAAGACAGGTCTCGAACCAAGACCTTACCCCAATGTTGGACTCTGAAACCCTCCCCAAATCAAGACTATAAAGAGTAATAAGAACAAGCAGTCATCATAGGGCGTGTCAGGACCAAACCCTTTTGAGGTCACGTTGCAACAGTTAGCGTCATCAATACAAAAACTATTGATGCAAACTTTTATTCGATGGAAGCAATACCCATCTAGAAATACTCACAGAACCTTAATATTCAAAAGACACATACAGTAAGGAATTTCCAGGATTTAGACGTGAATGTTTTAAGTAGTATTTGTTTTCTTTACCAAATAAGTGATGTGTAATGTACCTTAAAAAAAATGTCAATTTTTTTTTTGTTTGTACAATTATCCTTGCATAGATTTGAGATTCAAGCAATTAAGTATTCTGTTATAAAGTTTGAGTCTGAAAGTTTATTAGAGACCTTACTATCATTGACTATCTTTACTATGCAACTTAAAGCTTTGTACTTAACAATACAATAAGTGCATACTCCTCACTTCCAAGTTTATTTAAAGTCTTGTAAATTTTATCATTATTTTCTTATATGTTGATGCCTATACCACCAGCACAGACTTAACCATACAAGAAACTTATAAACAGGTCTTTTACTTCCATACCTCTAATCAGAAGGAAGATTCGACAATGTTTCCTGCTATGCTCCTACAGTTTGTGAAGAAAACAACAAACAATCGAGTTTCGACGATTTTTTCAATGCTAGACACACACAAAACAAAACAAAGGGCCATGTTGTTTTTGCCAAAAACGAGAAAAAAAATGGGAAGACTGTGGACCCAGCACTTCGGCGTTTCAAGGTTTGGGATTTTGCGAGTACAAAAGCCAAAACATCAACACACACCAACTCCCGAAATTGCGAAAAGTGACGAGAACTTTGGGATTTCGGAGTTCGGGATTTCGCGAGTATAGAAGCCAAACATCAACACACACCAACTCCCGAAATTGCGAAAAGTGACCAGCACTTCATGATTTCACGAGTACAGAAGCCAAACATCACACACAACAACTCCTGAAATTGTGAAAAGTGACTAGCACTTCGGGATTTCGGAGTTCAGGATTTCGCGAGTGCAAGTGCCCCACAACAACATATACAAACCTCTGAAATGCGAAAAAAGAAAGGTGGGTCCCGTACTTCAAGATTTCGGGGTTCGGAACTTCGCGAGTTCCAGTGTCCAAACATCAACATAAACAAAGTTTCGAAATGCGAAAAAGGAAAGGTGAGACCCGCATTTCGGGATTTTGGGGTTCGGGGTTTCGCGAGTTCTAGTGTTCAACATCAATATAAACAAACTTTCAAAATGTGAAAAAGGAAAGGTGAGACCCTCATTTTGAGATTTTGGGGTTCAGGGTTTTGCGGTTTTCATAGCCAAACATCCAACATACAACAATTCCCAAATTTTGAAAAGGTGAAAGGATATGGGACTAACACTTCAGGATTTCAGGATTCGAGGTTTCGGGGTTTCAAATGCCAAATCCCAAATTTCAAAACGTGAAAGGGTGTGGGACCAACACTTCGGAATTTTGGGATTCGGGGTTTCGGGGTTTGGAAAAGCAAGGGAACTTCACATAAATGTAACCAGCAAGTCCTGATTGCCGAAATTCACATTATTTTCATAATTCTAATATTTTTGCCTTGTACTGGTATTCTTACTTTCGTTCTGTGAAACAATAGGTGTAGAAGGATTCAATATCCATTTACCTATCAGAATTCCAAAAATCTAACTTCTGAGTTTTATACGCATATAATCTATAAAAGGGGTAACATTTTCTGTAAAAGGTAGCTCCTATTATGTTTTCTTAGAGCCTCTTCTAATCAATGCATTAAATGTCAACAATACTAGATCTATAAATCTAGGTAAATACAGGAATAAGAATATCATTCCCTCAGAGTTTGGTAATTATAGTTGACGTTCCAAGGGATCTGAGTTTGGTTTCCTGGGGTTTTAACCACAGAGAGGACCTGCCCTATTGACGTTAATTCCCTCCTTTCCTTACTTGCTTATAGAAATATGAATTACAGGTGCATCCATCTAGCATTTTACTCACAACAGGAACAATTTTCTAGAGTTTGGATGTTTATTACGAACTTCGTGACGATAGATAGATTATAAGTACGAAAAGTCTTCATCTTCCACAACAAATAACTACAATTTCAGCAGATAGATGTGGATATTCCAGCAGATAGATGTGGATATTCCAGCAGATGTATTACAACTATATATATACAGATTTCCTTCACATATATTCCTCATAACAAATAGAAAATGGGAATCGTTACAGTTCTGTTTTAATCAAGTACAATGCATAAAAAAAAATCATTCAGACAAAGAATGGAAATTATTGCAGTTCGGATTTAATATGACATCGTTAAAAACATTTGAACAGAAAATGGACATCGTTACAGTTCCGATCTAATTAAATATAATGCATCAGATATCAAATCATTCAAACAGAGAATGGAAACTATTCCAGTTCGGATGTAATAGATACATGACATCGGATAAAACATAGCCATTCATAATAGAGAGGGGTAGATCAACATATCTGAATCAAATCTATGGGACAACAAATGGAACCTCCACGTTCCTCCCAACTGTAGAATAGGGTAGCCAAAACTACTTGCTCAATTCACCCCCTAGCCTGACCATGAATCCATGAGGGCGAACATGGAGACTCCTCAACAATATTCCAAATTTTTTAGCGGCTATCCCCTTGCCTCACACTTGCTCAACAGTGCTCATAACAACAAGAGAGCTCGCAATCCTTTCCCAACATACTTGGCAGCGCTCTACCTCCTCGCATATGCTATTTATCAATTTTTTGCCCAGGTCTTTTTTCCTCCTTTGGGGATTTTCACAGCTTTCTTAATCCTTGATTCTCAGGGACTGCTAGTGGCCAAATCTTTGATTTTCCACTTGTAATAATCAACCCAGAGGAAGTTCCAACTTGTTCCCCACTCATGGAGTCATGGTCAACTGATTTTTAACATGGTTGTTCCATTTGTCCTCCTACATTTAATATATAAATGTTATGTTTTTAAACAAGTGTTATAGTCAACTAGTTAGTTGAGTCAGATCAAATCTCTGCCCAACAGTCACAATAATTAATTACAACTATTAAATTTGAAATTCGAAATTTCCATAAATGGAAAAAAAATTCCAGATTCGAATTTGCCAAAAACGAAAATAAATTTCCAGCACATTTAAAAGATAAAAATATTTTATTTTTGGGGGATCTCACATGATGGTTGTGGGCTCCATTGAAAAGGACAAGTTAAGGGACTGAATGGAATGTCGAACGAGAGGACTCAACCTTCGCAAAGGAAAGGTTGGGAGTGAAAGAGTTGTCACACACAGGGTACCCTAACCCGTTTAACATGAAAGACTCGCATGTATTCGACCCTAGTCTCGTCCTATAACCACCGGGTATGAGCATCGAGTAGTGTAACCTCAGGCATACAGAAAACCCTAAACTAATTACCAGGAGGCTAAAATGATAAGTCTCTGAGCTTTGAGCAAGGAGACTGTAGTGTCCGCAAGAACGAGCCCTTTGTAAATCTGGTTTATGAAATGAATTGTAAATACGTGTTGTAGGTTGGTGAGACAAGTTTGTATAAGCATGTGGGCTTATGTGATTGTTAGGCCAAAGAGCCTAAGGGTTGTAGGCCAAGGGTTTGATTTTGTATCTTTATGTATGCAACACATTAATAAAATATAAACACCGCCGCGTGTAGGCTGACACGATGAATGAGTGATGGGGGACTAAGCATCCATAGAGAGGGCAAAGGATTAGGGGCTAGAAGGTGGAAAAAGGGGGTAAGTGTTAAGCCTAGGGGGCTTAAGCCTTGGGAATAATATTTTATTATTATTCCAAAGAACATGTTCATTTTATGTTTTTTTATCCTAAGTCCTGGCAAGGGGAAAACGTGCAAAGGGGATGCATGTTGATGGAATGCATGCAGTTCCAGGGGTAACAAGTGTCAACCCTGGTGCATGCAAATAAAATGACCAAGATGAGCCATGAGAGGGGTTCCTCCGCCATTCGACCCTGGACTGTCCTGAGAATGAAACCATCTGAACTCTGTAGGAATACCTTCGTGCATTTCAGAAGTCGGAAAGAAGACCTATGTGATTCCGAGGAAGCCTGGTGTTGACTTCAGGAAGCCTGTGTTTGTTTCTAAGTATATCCTCTATCTGAACAGTTTGAACCTGTGTTGACCTGTGCATGGATTGTTTGTCACGCGTCCCCGAGAGCTAGAGTGTGAGCCTATCCTGTGTTGTTGGATTGAGAAATAAGAAGTGACCTACCATTGTTGAACCTGTTGGAAAGCCCGTGTCCATTTTCCTCGTTGGTTATGTGGCCAAGCAGTGTTGAACTGTGTGGGGCTTGTTGACCAGTGGTACAACACTCTCTCCAGGTGAGAGAGGTGATTGAGGTTGGAAGAACAGGTTGTTGTCCTGTGAGCGATTCTCTCCAGGTGAGAAAGTGCGCAAAGGAAGGAGAGAACTCCTGGAAGGAACACTGTAGCTTCCACAGAGCTCGGAGACTTCCGGTCTGGTTTATTGCTGTAACCCAAGGCAAGGGAGGTTACCAGCCAAAGGATTGTCTAGGTGATAGAGAAGGTGTATACTCCTGGGGTGGAACAGGCATGTGGGGAAGGAGAGTTTGTGGGCAGTGAGCATGAGTGGTTCCTAGGAGAGAATTCCTTCCTTGTGACTGTGTTTTCCTTGTAACCTCAGCCTAGCCTAGGATTCCCTACCTTGGGGTGGAGCTTAGTCCCAGCTCAGGGGTAACCCACTACTGAGCTGACGAACAGTGTGGTCTAAGGCTGGGAGGTTCGTGGAAATCCTGCACGTGGTTGGTGGAACTACCATTGTTTCTAAGATAAGTACCAGATGATGCTTTAATTATGTTTCTGTATCTCTGTGTATCATAATTATCATGTATTCTGCTGTGCATTTGGATTAATTATGTTAGTAATAATTATTATGCTTACTCTAAGTTTAAATGTATTTCTTGCTTAAATGCATGTTGTTTTATAATCATAGAATTATTGTTATATTTCCGCGAAGTATGGTAACAGAAAGGTTGTTACAATTTGGTATCAGAGCGATTAAGCCTTGGCACCAAAAAGGTGCGCTATAATTTGGTATCAGAGCCAAGGTTTCAACACTGATCCTAGATGGGCCAATTGAGTGGTCTTTGGACCGAGGGTGAGAGGAGAAATTGTGTCTGGAGGACCAATTTCGGACCCTGTTATGGTCTGGAGTGTCAAGGAGTTGCTTGACCGTGCCTATAATCTCAGGAGGTATAACGGTGTTGTGAAATCGCAGTTGGTGTGGTATATGGCCACAAGGAGAGAGGACTCCACACCAGTAGTGATGGAGCCTTAGGATCAGTTCGAGAGGGAAGGTGAGACCTTGTGACCGTTGGATCTAGAAAATGTGTGAAAGGATTAAAATCCCTTTTGAATTGCACAGGAGCGTGGGAATCGCGATATGCGAACTACCGAAAACCCGAAAATGCGAGAAGATGTACGCTTTAGATTTGGGAGGAAGGCTCGACTGTTAGATCTAGCGGAGTCGCGCTCGAGTTAGTCGTGAAAACATTTTGGATTTCGTAAAGTGGGGATATGAGAAGTGAGGGAGGTGAACACCTCTAAAACCCGAAACCCGAAATCCTGAAACAATCTACACCATAGATCGTAGGAAGGGAGTTGACCATCGGATCAAGTTGACGAGTAAATCGTAATTTCAGGATTTCGGCAAACGGAAGTTCGAGATGTCGGATACACTGACTCCCGATGCCCGTAAACCCGAAATGTCGAAAAGATCTACGCTATAGATCTGAGAGAGGATCTAACTGTTGGATTCTTTGCTTGGAATGGACATGGGTGCATGGATGTGTACCACATGCCAAAGAGTTGAAAAGACAGGTGAGAGTGGTGGGACCGGTGACATTACCGATGGTGACGTGGACCCTCTGAAACGTACCACGCGCAACTATGGTTGAGGGAAACAGCTGTGCTGTGGGCCTAGAGAGTAAAGTGATCCGAAATTTTGGATTTCGGGGATTGTAATGACAAGGATTTAGAAGTCACTACATAAGTGAACTTCTGGGTACCGAGAACCCAAAGTCCCGAAGCCATCGGAGTCTGAAGAACCGTAACCGTTTTAAAGGGAGACAACTGTGCTGTGGGCCTGGAGAACAAGGAAACCCAAAATTTCA
This sequence comes from Picea mariana, assembly GCA_032191745.1. Classification (NCBI taxonomy): domain Eukaryota; kingdom Viridiplantae; phylum Streptophyta; class Pinopsida; order Pinales; family Pinaceae; genus Picea; species Picea mariana. Next base: position 35,604 of record JASDQU010438635.1, read on the forward strand.
GATTTCGGGGATTGTAGCGACAGAAGGTTAGGAGTCACTGCATAGTGAACTTCCGGGTACCAAAAACCTGAAGTCTCGAAGTCTCGAAATTTGCAGAACTGATGGAGCTTAGAAAACGTATTCGAATCCAAACGTTTTTTCTTGTTTACGTTGTTTATGAATGTTGTAAATTTTCCTGAAGGTTAAGGGCCTGACAAACCTCGAATTGATTGCACAGTGTGTGTGCAGAGTTCAATGGGTGTCAGGACACCAACCGAAAATTGACGCCGAGTATGGAATTGGAAGAGGTGCAGATTGCCTCTGAAACAAAGGATGAAAGGGTAGGAAAGAATGTCAACCTGGGAGTCGAAGGAACAAACTCTAATGGGCACAGAAAAGAGATAGATAAATAAGGACGTATGATGAAACTCATTGAAAAATTGCAGAAAGACACCCAGGCTCACCGAGCTGATAGCCAAAAGCTCATGAAAATCAGAGATCGATAGGGTGAATTCAACTTAAAAATGTTGAAGAGCCTGGAAAGAATAGAAAAGAAATTGGAAAAAGAAAGTGACACAAGAAGATCAAGAAGTGTCAGAACCCCTGAGAGGAGAAGAAGATTGAGGAGTGGTAGCAGACATTACCGTCTCTCCCCAAATCATTCTGGCAAGGAAACACATAGTAGTTCAAGCCCGTCCCCTACCAGAAAACACCGAAAATTTGGAAAGGATGAATTGAAAGGGGAGATGAGCAAGATCAAGCCTCCAATGTTTGATGGAGAACATAAGAAGGAGGAATATGTCGAGACATGGTTGCTTGGCATGAGGAAATATTTCCAACTGTAGAACTATTCCGCTCATGGAGAAGGAAGAATTGCGATGTACTAGCTAAAAGGAAAAGCATCCATGTGGTGGGATTAGTTTGTGCAAGTACAACACATAAGAGAGAAAGATATCACTTGGAAGGAATTTAAGAGATATTTCGAGAAGAAATACCTAACCAAAATATATTATCATAGAAAGATGAAGAAGTTCTTCAAACTCAAGCTAGGCAGCATGACCATTGATGAGTACGAACGAAGTTTCTTGGAACTGCTGAAGTCTGTTCCATTCATCAAAGATGAGACTGTCAAGATTCAGAGGTGTCTGAGTGGACTACCACCTTCCATCGGTGATAGGATTTAGTATGATGATCCTAAGACTATGGAAGAAACAATAAGAAGGGCGAAATGCTTGTATGAAAAACAAAGAGAAAGGCGTATCCTTCGGAAGGCTTGGAATGACCAGAAGAGATTTAAGAAGGAACAGAGGTAGAAGGGAAACAAGCCTCCCTTTTTTAGGAACAGTCCTTGGGGACAGTCATCTTTTAGATAGCCTAGGAAAGTTGAAGGGAGTGAACAGATGCCAAGACCGCCACCTATGGAGTGTTGGGGATATAAAGGGAATCATAGATATAGAGACTTCCCCCACAGAAAAGATAAAGCAAGAACTGTACATACTGTTTAGCAAGCTGAAACAGTGGAGGATATGGGCAGCAAAATGCCAAGGATCTACGCAGCCTTGGACAACAAGAAAGCGGAATTTCAATCGCACATGATTGAAGTGGAAGGTATGATTAAAAACTAACCACTCATTATTTTAATTGATTCAGGGGCTATCCATAGTTATGTAGATCCTAGGGTGGTGGAAAGTTTGCGTTTAACAAGAAGAAAGCATGAAAAGTCTTGGCTAGTGCAGTTAGCCACAGGAACCAAAAGGAAGGTCACTGAATTGGTTAAGTCTTGTTCAGTGGACATGGAAGGAGTAAGAACTAAGGTTGAATTGAATATTCTACCTTTAGGCTCTTACGACTGCTTAATTGGGATGGACTAGTTGGACCAACACCATGCCCTTCTGGACTGCCGTAACAAGAGGTTTACATGCCTGGACGAAGAGGGAAATCAGGTAACAGTCCAAGGAATTCCCAGAGCCGTGGATGTTAGAGAAATCTCATCCATCCAACTGAAGAAGTGTTATAGGAAAGGCTATCAATTATTTGCAGCTTGTGTGGGAGAAGCATCCAAAGATGCAGTCTCGAAGTTGGGAGACCATGAGGTACTCAAAGAGTTCGAGGACGTATTTTAGGAGGTACCTGGACTACCTCCGAAGAGGGACATCGATTTTTCTATAAATTTGATACCAGGAGCAGCTCCAGTTTCAAAAGCTCCTTATAGAATGAGTATGCCAGAGCTGAAAGAGTTGCAATTGCAGCTCGAAGAGATACTAAAGAAGGGGTACATTCTTCCTAATGTGTCACCTTGGGGAGCCCCATTCCTATTCGTGAAGAAGAAATATGGAACACTGAGGTTGTGCATTGATTTCTGGCAGTTGAATAAGGTAACTGTCAAGAACAAGTATCCTCTTCCAAGGATCGATGATATTTTTGATTAGTTGAAGGATGCGGAAATATTTTCAAAAATAGATCTCCGATCAGGATATCACCAAATGAGAATAAATGATGAAGAAATCATCAAGACCGCCTTTAGAATAAGGTACGGTCATTATGAGTTCATGGTGGTGCCATTTGGACTGTCAAACGCACCTGCTATTTTCATGTGCTTAATGAATGGTGTGTTCACGGACTATTTGGACAAGTTTGTCATAGTATTCCTTGATGACATCTTGGTGTATTCCAAGTCAGAGGAAGAGAATGAGCAACACCTGAGAATGGTGTTGTAGGTGTTGAGAGAACACCAACTGTACGACAAGATGAACAAGTGCTCATTTTATTAAAGGCAGATTCATTACTTGGGACACATTATATCTGAAGAAGGGATTGTTGTGGATCCTGAAAAGGTTGAGGCCATCCAAGAATGGTCAGCGCCAAGGAATGTGGCTGAAGTTAGATCTTTTATGGGTCTGGCAGGCTACTACAGAAGGTTTATAGCCAGATTTTCAAAGATAGCTCATCCTATCACTTCCTTGCAAAGGAAGGAGAAGAAGTTTCATTGAATTGAAGAGTGTGAGAACAGTTTCTAGCGATTGAAGCAGCTGTTAACCAGTGCTCCAGTCCTGAGGATTGCAAATCCAAATATGGATTTCATGGTGTGCACAGATGCGTGTAAGGAGGGGCTAGGAGGATTTCTCAGCTAAGAGGGATTTGTAATCTGTTAGGAGTCTCGAAAGATGAAAGAGCATGAAAGGAATTATGCCACTCATGATTTAGAGATGGAAGCAATTGTCCATGCATTGAGGAAATGAAGACATTACCTCATGGGAAGGAGATTCAAATTGAGAACAGACCACAACGGTCGGAAGTATTTATTTTATCAGCTGACTTTAAATGCTAGGAAAATCATATATCTGGAGTTTCTGTGTGAATATGACTTTGACATCAAGCAGATCAAAGGGAAAGAAAATAAGGTGGTTGATGCACTCAGCAGAAAAGTGCACGAATTACATGCTACAGCCATTAGCATGCAAAGGACTGAGATTAAGGGTAGAATTTTGGAAGCTGCAAATGCTAATTTGCAGTACAGAGGTCTAGTAGCAAAGCTACAGCAGCGTGAGAGACCACAGACCCAGGGAAGCTAGACCTTGGGGACTGATGGCTTACTTCTGTATAAAAACAGAGTGTATGTACCCAATGTCCAAGAACTGAAGCTGGCAATTCTAAAAGAAATTCATAACGTAGCTTATGTTGGACATCCTGGATATCAGAAGACTGTGGCAGTAGTCAAAAACCATTAAGTTTGGTCCTGTCTGAAGAAATAAATCGCTGAATACATCGCCATATGTATGGAGTGCCAAAAAGTTAAGGCTGAGCATAGGCACCCAACAGGATTGCTGTAGCCTTTACCCATTCCTGAGTAGAAATGGGAAGTGGCGACAATGGATTTTATCACAGGATTTCCCAGAACAAGAAAGCAACATGATTCAATCATGGTGGTGGTGGACAAGCTTACAAAAGTTGCCCATTTTATTCCACTGAAAACCACTCAGAGGGTAGCAGATGTTGTTGATATCTTCTTAAAAGAAGTGGCATGCTTACATGGAATTCGTAAGACAATTGTGTCTGATAGGGACCTGAAATTCACCTCAAATTTCTGGAAAGGACTGTTTAAGGGATTTAGAACAAATCTGAACTTTAGTATAGTGTATCATTCTGAGTCTGATGGACAGACAGAGAGGGTGAATAGAGTAATAGAAGACATACTGAGAATGTATGTGATGGATAAACCATCAAGGTGGGAAGACTACCTGCATTTGGTAGAATTTGCCTACAATAATGTGTATCATGCATCATTGAAGATGAGCCCATTCGAAGCACTTTATGGAAGAAAATTCAACACTCCAGTGAGTTGAGATAATCCAACTGACAGAGAAGTAGTTGGGCCTGAGTTGCTCAAAGAGATGGAAGACCAAATGATAAGGATTAAACAGAATTTAAAAGTTGCCCAGGATAGGAAGAAAAGTTACGTTGATAGTAACAGAACCCACAGAGAATTCAAAGTGGGTGACCATGTTTTCTTGAAAGTGAAAACTAACAAGAGTTCCCTGAAGCTGGGAAGTTGCGCCAAGTTGGCAGCAAGATTTTGTGGGCCATTTGAGATCATCGAAAGGATTGGGCCAGTTGCATACATGCTTGCATTATCTGCATCTATGACTATACATAATGTGTTTTATTTTTCACTTCTTAAGAGATATATACCTGATGCTAATTATGTTATCGATTGGAATGTGATTCAGGTGGAACCAGAAGGTGTCCTGCAAGTGCATCATGTGCGCATATTGGACAGGAAAAACAAATAGCTCTGGAATCGAGCCATAGAGATTGTAAAGGTCCAGTGGACCTGGTATGGTCCTGAGGAAGCGACATGGGATCATGAAGAGGTTATGCCGGCAGAGTACCCGCATATTTTTGAAAATTTTGAAAAAACTTGTAGAGACAGTGTAAGGTTGCATCGAGGACAGTGCAAAAATAAGGGGAGGGGAATTGTAGTGTCCCCAAGACCAAGCCCTTTGTAAATCTGGTTTATGAAATGAATTGTAAATACGTGTTGTAGGTTGGTGAGACAAGTTTGTATAAGCCTGTGGGCTTATGTGATTGTTAGGCCAGAGAGCCTAAGGGTTGTAGGGAAAGGGTCTGATTTTGTATATGTATGTATGCAACACATTAATAAAATATAAACACCGCCGTGTGTAGGCCGACACGATGAATGAGTGATGGGGGACTAAGCATCCATATAGAGGTCAAGGGATTAGGGGCTGGAAGGTGGAAAAAGGAGCTAAGTGTTAATCCTAGGGGGCTTAACCTTGGGAATAATATTTTATTATTATTCCAAAGAACATGTGCATTTTATGTTTTTTATCCTGAGTCCTGGCAAGGGGAAAACGTGCAAAGGGGATGCATGTTGATGGAACGCATGCAGTTCCAAGGGTGACAAGTGCCAACCCTGGTGCATGCGAATAAAACGACCAAGATGAGCCATGAGAGGGGTTCCTCCGCCATTCGACCCTAGACTATCCTGAGCATGAAACCATCTGAACTCTGCAGGAAGACCTTAGTGCATTTCAGAAGTCATAAAGAAGACTTATGTGATTCTAAGGAACCCTGGTGTTGACTTCGGGAGGCCTATGTTTGTTTCTGAGTATATCCTTTGTCTAAACAATCCAAACCTGTGTTGACCCTTGCATGGATTGTTTGTCACGCGTCCCTGAGAGCCAAGGCGTGAGTCTATCCTGTGTTGCCGGATTGAGAAATAAAAAGTGACTTGCCATTGTTGAAC
>JASDQU010438636.1:28274-48921 GCA_032191745.1 Picea mariana
CTGCTAAAATTGAGGTAATCATCGAAATTCCACCCCCCAACACTCAAAAGGAGGTAAGAATCTTTCTTGGACATGCCAGATACTACCGGTGATTTATTGAAAATTTCACAAAGATTGTTGCACCCATGTTTGGATTGTTAATAAAAGATCTTGATTTTCTTTGGACTGACCAGTGTCAAACCGCCTTTGAAATTCTGAAAGCTAAGTTATATGTGGCACCAATTCTTAGGAGGCCCAATTGGGCCCTTCCATTTCACATATCCACTGATGCCTCTGATACTGCAATAGGAGGAGGAGTATTAGGGAAGAAAGAAGATCATCAGTCTTATTCCATTTATTTTGTGAGTAGGAACTTGTCCCCTATTGAGTTAAACTATACAGTTACCGAAAAGGAATTCTTGGTAGTGGTCCATGCCATCAATAAGTTATGCCATTACATCATAGGATACAAAGTATTTGTACATACATATCACTATGCCATTAGATTTCTTGTGAATAAACCCATTACCAATGTCTGAGTGACTAGGTGGCTCATTTTATTGCAATAGTTCAATATCACTATCCTTGGCCGACCTAGAAAGGAGAATTTGGTAGTTGATTTTATTTCACGCATAAAACATGAGGGTGATGGCATTCCCGTTGATGATAGTTTCCCAAATGAGCATATTTTTTCCCTCTATGTAAATACCCCATGGTTTTCAAACATGGAAAATTATTTAGCTACTAGGAAGTCACCATCTCATTTGTCACCTCATGAAAAGTGTAGAATTATCACGTAGAGTGATAACTACTCTTGGGTTGGCCATGAACTTTTTCGTACTAGTCCACACTTGATTATTCGTAGATGTGTCCGAGAATATGAGATACCAGAAATCCTACGAAGTTGTCATGATAGACCATGTGGTGGTCATTTTTCCGACAAACGGACAACATATAAGGTGTTACATTCAGGTTACTATTGGCCTAGCATTTTTAAGGATGTTGCCAAATATGTGAGGAGTTGCGATAGCTGTCAAAGGATAGAAATACCCACGTCAGCTGATGAAATTCCCTTGCATGCCCAAGTTATGCTATAACCTTTCAAGAAATGGGCCCTTGACTTTGTAGGATCGATTTCACCTATGTCTCGTAATAAGAATTATATTTTGGTTTGTACAAATTATGGCACCAAGTGGGTAGAAGAAAAATCCCTATTTAGGGCTACCAAAAAATTTGTTGTTGAATTCATCTATGAAGACATATTTACCCGCTTTGGTGTTCCTCGTGAAATTGTTACATACCAAGGCTCCCAATTCACTTCCAAGTTGATGAGAGAATTAACGGAGAAATATCGTATCAAGAACTACAAGACTTCTCCATATCACCTACAAGTTAATGGTCATGTAGAGTCCACAAACAAATTTCTGGAAGCTATCTTAAGCAAGATTTTTCAATTACACCATTGGGATTGGGATGATAGGCTTCTAGAGGCTTTGTGGGCATATCGGACCACCTGGAGAAACACCATTGGGCATACCCCTTACGAGCTAGTGTATGCAAAACAAGTACTTCTACCAATAGAATTCCAAGTAAGGATTTTTCCTATTGCCACACAATTGGGATTAAACTTAGATGAGGCACAGAAACAACGATCCCTACAATTAAACGAGTTGGATGAGATTAGGCAAGATGCTATCCAACGAACAATCTTAGTTCAAAACCAAAGGAGCAAGTGACATGACAAATTTATCAAGAAGAAACACTTCCAACCTAATGATTGGGATTTGTTGTTTGACTCTCGATTTCAAAATTTCAAAGGCAAATTAGCACTCGGTGGTTGGGTCCTTATGAGGTAGTCACCGTGTATGATAATGGGGTCGTTAAGATCAAAACAATCGATGATGGACAAGTCTCTTTTGTATTGAATGGACAACGACTAAAAATTTATCACATGCCCATTTCCAAAGAAGATTTTCTCCAGGTCATGTCAACTGAAAAGGCATTGGCCTTAGTAGATGGGGAATTTTCCCCCTATTCTTGAAACTTTTTCTAAATTTTGACTATACATATGTAAATGATTTGAAGTGTGTTGATAGAAAATTCTAGACATTTATGCAGGTATTTATTTCACCAAGAGTAGACAATTTCGAGACAAAAAGGGAAGTATTTTCCTTCAAAAATATTGCTATATTTTAACCTTGTTGTCTGCTAAGCATCAATTGAATAATGACTGGTTGTAATTAGCCATATTTTTGCAAATATTTCTATCTTCTTTTTATAAAGGCATTTTTAATGATAGTTGCTCTTAACCTCCACCACTGGAGGATATAAGGAAGTGATACCTTGACTATCAAACTTAGAGGTTACTCGTAAAATTTCCCCAAGAACCCTGAGTAAGTGAGTAAAGTATCTTTATTAAAGAGTAGCAAGGAGGTCTGATTAGCGGTTAGCCATGGAAACATCACAATAACTTAAAAAAAAAAAAAAAAAGTGAGTCGAGCCTAAAGATACATCTTTGTTCTTTCCCAATGGTACCATCCACTACACACTAAAAATGTTTGATTATACCATATATTTAGATAGGATACGTCCGCTTAAGTAACCCTTACATCAGGACAATATCTAAGGAATATATAAAGGAGAGTCATCCACTAACATAAATACCATCCCAATCTTTAAAAAAAAAAGAGAAAATTTTTTCAAAGTTGTCTCCCCATCTTGCAAAAAGCAGATTTTATATAAAAATATTAAAAGATGGTGGACCTGTCTTTGAGGATGTAAGAGGCTAACCCGTCGGGATACTGAACATGTCTACTAGCAGTGGGTACCGGCTTGTGGTATGACTAGGTAAACCCGTCGGAGTACTGACTGGCAGTGGGGCATTCTACATAGCAAGGGTGATAATATGACAAAAAATAAATAAAATTCTTAAATCTTAAACTTGCCCTGATATACGACATTACTTGTAGACAAAGCTGGAAAGAAGTATGCATGGTTAAGCTAAGGTCAATGAACTCCATAAATATGTCATTGGGAACTAACTTTAATACTATCCTAAGACTCTCTCACCTACCTCTTCTTAACTATATGTAGGATGTTCTATCCTATAGGTAAGGCCATATTCTAACCGTCTCGTCAGATTGATGTGTGAAATTTATCTCTACACTTGGAAAGTTGTAAATCTTAGGCTATTGAGAGAATTGACTAGTTCCCTATATTTTTTATTGTGAGGTGTCACAATACTTAGGAGTGGGGGAGGGGTTTCATGTGATGACAAATGATAAACATTGTCTATCTATATTATAATCCATCAGAAGAAGAAGTAGAATCTTTGTAAAAAAATTGTTATATCTCTTTCATGATATTATGGGCTATTATATCAGTAGTTATTTATTTTATTAAAATGCTAAATTATATACCATTGACATCATTGTGTGTTATAAGACTGTTGTACATTTCTTTGAAATACCGCTTAACTAGTTCTTTGTGTCAACTGTTAAAATATTCACTACAGATTTGTGTTACATGCCTATGGACATAGGAACAGATTGTTTTATAGTGTACAAGAACGAGAACAAGGCAATTAACAGTGGATCATTCTATTCACACTTATCCTATCTATGCTCTTGTTCACCATGACTATCAGAAGTTTCCCAAGCTGAGTGTTATGGGTAAACGTCCATTACAATGAGAACAATTTCCATTTGCACAGGAGTACCATATGAAGTGCCATATGGAGTGTCATTTGGAAGACCGGATGGGGTGCCATCTGAACGACTAGATGAAGCACCATATGAAGGATTAGATGAGGTATGCACATATTGTAAGTGACCATGATTGCAGGTAAGAAAACGAATCGTTCGAATTGATATGCTTGTTCACCGGTAAGTTGAGATGAATTAAATGGCATGTCATTAAAATTCACATTGATAATTAAATTAAACAATTTTAATGCATTTTTATGATCAAATGTCCAAGTCAAAGACTTGGACATTGATATAATTCACACGTGATTTCAATTGCCTCCAAAGTACACCCTTCAAAATTCAAATTCGGCGCAATCATAATCACACATGGAAATCGTGTGTGATAAATTCGCTCATGAATTCAACCATTCTCCACCTTAAGCGCATTAAAAATTGGGGGTTTAGCTCCAATTTCCATTTCACTCATCCCTGCTTGTTGCGTCGTGCTCACCCTTTGCCCAATTCCGTCCCTCTACTCATCCTCTATGTTGTAACCATGCCTAAACACTATGATCCTTCTTCCTATGTCGAGCTTATGGCTATTCTTGAATTCACAGAATGTAGGGAGATTTTCCTTCACGTAGGGTGAGGATCATTCTTGGCCTGTCTACAGGGCCACGATCATGGCGTCTCACTGACATTCACTTTCAGGTTCAATGGGAGGATGGTGTGCGTAGGGTCTCTGGCCTTCTTGGTCTCTAAGGAGTCAATTTCCTCAGCCATGAAATTGCCACAGGGTGGAGATCGTTGGTTCGAACACCATCAATTTCCACGGCCAAGCTACAATAGAGTTTTCAAGCCTGAGTTTCATAATGTTTCTGGAGCTAAAGGGTACTCCAAATAATGGATTAAGGATGAGTTGATTAATCCTTTGATCGTCATTACCATGATTATCACTTGTGAAGGTAGATACTTTGTCTTCAAATCTTGCCATTTTCGTCTGTTAGCTCATTTCCAATTTAATAAGCCCTTGAATTTTCCTTTCTACTTCTTGAAAAGTCTTGAGAAAATGTCTTCCCAAGTACAAAAAAATGTGGCCAATCCCCATAATAGTCTATTCCACCACGGCCTCATCAAATTTCTTGTCATAACCGAGTTGAGAAAATAGGGCAAGACATGGGATGATTTCCTCTATCAATTCTCAAACCCCCATCTCACAGTCAAGACTAGAAAGAAATCAATTGATTTAGGGACTATTACTCCATCTAAGCCTCATTCTCCAAAGACTCCAAACCATCCAACTAAAACTATCTCTTTGTCTGAACAAAAGACCAAGAAAATTGTTGATTCCCCTACAACCTCATCGAGAAAGAAAACTAAAAATCTTACTGACAATTCTCCATTGCCCTCAACACCTATTAATCCTCAACCTAAGAAGTTACAAGATGTATTTTAGAAAAAAATTCCTTTAGTCCCTACAAATAGAAGAGGAGCCAATCAGTTCAAAGCGGAATCTTTCTGAAGAAGTACCGGAAGTGAAAGTGGAAAGCCTAATGTAAAACCCCCAAGCACTTCAGATCATATCCAAGTGTCTTTCGATCATGAAAGCCCCCATAAAAGACTCAGGGAAGTTTCTACAAAAGAGTTTGAGCCTGATAGAGAAGTAAAATCTGAACTTATTCCCTCTCACAAGCACTCTGTTACTTCTACCTCCCAGATGCCTACATCAACTTCTGAAGTTGATAGACCTTCTACATCCATCAAAGGATCCAATCCCTCTTCTGAAACATCTGATCATACCCCAATTATTGAAAAATTACAACAAGAAAATGCTCAGTTGCTTCAATAGTTGGAAGAGCGGAAGACTATGGATAGGAATCTCCATCATGACAATGTAGTATTGCAAGCAAAAGTGAATTCTCTCCAATGATCACTTGATCAAATGACCACTGCCAATCGCAACCTCTGGACACAATTGAAACATCATAAAAGGACCAAGACAAAGTCTCTAGAACAAGAGGGAGAATCTTCTAAAGCTAATCCACCCCCTCCTTTGCAAGTCTGGTCATGTCGGGTGATTCATTTTTGTTTGTAGTGGGACCTGCAAATTCTTAGGCATGGGGGTAAAGTTGGGTTCGTATTTTGATTATTTTATTGCGATGATCGATTCCTTTTTGCATCGATATTATATATTCTATTGGCCATTTTGAAGGAGTTTCAAAGGTTTATATATCAATTCACCACGGATTCGCATCAGGTATGTATAATTGGTGTTTTTACAGTGATTTTGAGCTCAATTCAGTTCAGTTCGACATTTACAAAGATCTAATGCATGGTTTGTGTGCAACAGGGAAAATTCGTGGTCTGATACTCCATCTGGTACCTCGTTCGACACTTCATCCAGCACCCCATCTGGTACGGGATCGGGCACTCCATCCAGCATGCAATCCAACACTCAAAGCGCACTGGAGTTAGCGGTTGGTACATTGGCGACCTGTGATGGACGAAACGGTGATCTGGGTTTTGTGCCCTCTCATGGCCTCAAGCTATAGAGCTCGATACACCTCAGATTGGGCGATTATGTTGATTATTGAGTGGCTCGTGGATTTTCTAGAAGTTGATGTTGTTAGAAGCTCATTTAATGAATTCGCCATTTTTAGAGGAGGTCGACCCTTCCAGTGGTCGACCTATCGAGTTGTAACTTACCTATAAATACCACTATCAGTGGAAAGACCAGAGACAGAATTTTTAAGAAGAATTTCATTGTGTAATTTTGACATTTCTCTACAACTTGTGTTCCAGACTTCGTTTTTAATTAATGACAGAATTGCGTTGAGTTAAGCCTATGTTTTGTTGTTGGAGAGTAGCAACGACCTGCTGAGGGGGGACCAGTGGTCTGGGTGATTATATAGATATATATCATGTGTTTTATTTACTTAGTTAGAATCTCTACTTGTTTCCTTACTATATGCATTTTTCAGTTTCTGTTATTGTACATGTTAATTATAATTTGATTATCTAATTCGTCTTTCCTTAAATTGTAGATTGCTTATAGGAGCTAGTTATTTATCATGTTCTGTTTCATATTTTTAGCAATGAATCGTCCTGCGGGATACTAACTTAGACAATATATTGAAGTCTTAATTTGGTTTTGGCAATTAAAACACAGTATTACTTAGATAGAGGATTAGTGTAAACAGAGTTTTAATTTAGGATTGTTTGCAAGCTTTGATGGATTAATAGTTTCAAGTTTGTTAGTTGTAATCTAGATAAATTTAATTATCGGTTCAGTTAAGTCTTCATAGATCTATTGTGTTCATTAATCTTGCCTTAGTATGATAGGATAGAAATAGATTTTGGGGTTATGTTTTCTAAAAGCATTCTTGTTTTGAAATATGAGTTTAATGATAGGATTAGTTCAGTTTAGATTATAAAATCTCAGTTATGGATTTGAATTGTAATTTTAATTAAAAGAGTGGATTTGAATTAATATTTTTAATCATGAGTTCATGATTTTATAAATTTGCTTGAACTAGTATAAGAGTGTTTTTAATTGTTGATGATTGATGCATGAAGTTTAGAGATCACATGGATTTCCAAGATACTTAGTGTTGCTTCTATGATCGAAAATCTTTCTTTAGATTACCTGATTCACACTTTCCATTTCTCTATAGAAGACAGCATTGAATTAATCCCTCTTGAACTGTCACTAATAGTCAGATTCCATCGTGATGTTATTCGGCACCAAAGACATAATCATCATCTTTGAATTCTCTTTTTCATGTGATTGCAAATTAGGAATAGTTTTGATTAATTAGAATCCGAATACAATCATGATGCTTTTATTTTTTATTAAGTAATTTAAGATTTCTCCTTTGCAAAATAGAAATGATTATGAGTACTTTTTAAGAATAGAGTTCACTTGTCGAAATAGTTTTGATAAATTAGTTATGTACTTGCTTATTTGCTTAAAGATAAAAAGATCAAAAGTAATTTACTTGATGTATCTTACTTAAAAAGGTTTAATAGATTAACTTGTTTAAAATAGGTTATGATTTTCTCTTTTAGAAATAATCCATCAATCCATTGTTTGAAGTTGCTTAGGATAATAGTTCAAGCTCATTAAAAGAATTTTCTAATTGATAAAAAGTTAAAAAGAGTCATATCTTAAGTAGATTGATAGAGTATTGATCCTTAGGTAGACCATCCCCTTAGTTAGACCATACTTCCATTAGCTTTTCTGCCTTGGCTCATACAGTGCCACAACTCTAAGTTTACTTACCCCGAGTTGACAGTTTAATTTAGGGAATTAGTGCATATAGAATACCCATCAGAGAGAGTTGAATAATATTATTATATTATATTTAATTAGGCCCTATTGTGCCTTAGTAAAAGTTGGCCCTATTTTTCCTTGACAGTTAATTGTAAATTAAGAGGGTAATGTGACAAGTCGGCCCAGACATAATTATAGGTTGGCCAGACCATTATTTATAAGAGATGTCAATGCCTCATTTAGAGACACTCATCACACTAGCTCTACAACTATGAAGAAGTGTGCAAGTTTTGGAGGAACTGCTACCGCAACTGGGGGTGATGTCAAGGATGGTTTTGGTCTATCTCTTGGTATTTCTTGGTCAAGTGGTGCACCACTCTTCGTATTGAAGGAGTAGAGGAGGATCTTATGTTCATTGTTTGGTCTATCTATATTGAGGAAGTTTTGTTGGGTTTTCTCACCCATGAGGGTTTTCGAGGATAATTTGTGTGTCTCTTTTGTTTTTTTGATTGCCTCTCTTTCAGTGATATTATTTATACAGCTAATGTACTAAATTATTATAATAATGAAGAAGAATCGTAATTGCTAGTTGTATAAGTAAAAACTTCAACATGGTATCAGTGCAGGCCTGAAAGAGACCAACTCATAGTTTATAAGAAGTGACTAGCCTCAGCACACCCTCTCCAAAAATCCAGTTTTCAGTATTGCAGTTGTCGCAGAATTAGGGTTTATGCATAAACCCTAAGTGTGACATTCTCCCTATATAAGGAGGACGTTGGAGGAAGTAACCACATCTAGGAGCTCGCCCTAGGAGGGAGCATCTAGTCTGTGGATCAGAATTCTGAAATATGAATTTTGAAAAATTAGGATTTCCTCATAAAACCCTATGTTGCAGTTGCAGTACCAATTGCAGTTGAAGTATCAGTTGCAGTTGCAGTTTAGTACCAATTTCAATTTTAGTATTAGTTGCAATGCCAGTTCCTTCGTGCTAGTTTCTTCATGCCAGTTGCAGCACTAGTTGCAATGCAAGCACCAATTGCAGTACCAATTGGAGTGAAAGTTGTTTTGAAGTGTTGGGGATGATTTTTATTGTCCTAGTGCACCTTACCCTAGAAAATCTGCAACTACCTTTAGATTACAAATTGCAACACATTTGAAATTTTAAAGGTTTTGTATTGTTTTTCACTAATGTCGGATGGTGCCACTACCTGTCGATGTTTTCAGAGGTATGTGCTTGCATATGTTTAAACTGTATCATTATTTTAAAGTGTACTTGCAAGAGAAATGATCTTTTTTCTAAGCAACAATCATAGATCCAAAAGAATCTCAGATCCAACACATTCAGAGGAACTATGCACCCCGAGTTTGTTTAATTTGATATGCCTCTACTTGTCTTGGAATTATTGTAATCTTGTGAATATCCAAGTTGCATTTTGATCTATTAAAGTTATCATACTAACCATTGGTCAAAACTAAATCAAAGTATTAGATTGATTAAAGTTGAGATTATAGAGTTTATTCCCTAACTCAGACTTCTGTCAAGATAGCATATTGTCTTAGTACAGAGGATGGGTTGAAGAAAGTAATTGTCATATTGAGTGAAGGAGACTCAGAAGAAAAGAAACAGTCATTCTTGAGGACAAGACTCCAGGTTCCAAGTTTGATTGATTAAATTAATAAGATTCAAATTTACACATATCAAGTTTGATAATTGTTAAACACTATAGTTGTGATAGAAATCCTTGAAAAAATTATTATTGAATACTTGGTAGAATGTGAGAACTATTGAGATAAATGCTTACTGTAATCATTCACTAGATATAACTAACATCTCCTCTAGGAGAAACTTCTTGTTTTGTTTCCAGGTTACCATGGAGGAATGATTGATCACAACACTAGAAGAGTGTTTCTCTCATTCCTTATTATTGTATTTATTACCTTTTACCCTTATTTCAGGAATATCACAAGTGATAGCTCTAAAGGAGCTACTATGACGATTGTTCTCGCTATTGTTTTATTATTATTAAAAAGAGTAGTATTCTTGTCTGAAGTTTCTCATTTTTTGTTCTTGTTGCGGGAAGGTCACGAGTGATAACCTTGAGGAAGCTATAGTGACGGTTTCAAGAGGAAACATATTAGATGTGACATGGAGCATACTATCCAAGTTGTATACATGATCGTATACATCCATGTACCAAAGAAGATGAAGAAGAAGTTACTTTTGAGATACAGAGTATCTCATATGGAGATTGATTGTAAGGAGCAGAAAGATCCAAAGATGATCGAACATTAGAATAGAACTCACAATAGACTTGGTCAATGGATAATGAAGCCACCTTGATAGGAAGCAAAAAAAAATTGAAGTCTGACTCAGATTTTCATATTAAGACTTAGTATTGAACACCAAGTATATTCTGCAGAGACTATGAAGTTTTTGTAGACTCAGAGTGAGCCTGATATTAGAGAGGATCAGATGAGTAAAGAGACATCTTCCATGACTAATAGACAAATGGCATGAGTTGAGAATACTATATCATAGCTTCAGAGACTTCTAGGAGACATGAAATCTCCTGGGAATATTCCCTTGTTTCAATAACAGAGGATGAAGCTAGTCAAAATGATTGGGATGTGGATTTTTCCTTGAGACTATAAGGGAAGTCATTGGTGACTTCCACGATTGATCTAGTAGATGAATTATGTTGCATATAATAGTATAGAGATATTCAAAGCTTGATTTGTGTCCAGAGGATTCTCCCAGCAAGAGAGAGAAGACTATGACGAGACATTTTCTCCAATAATCGAAGAAATAGTTCATGTGTTCATGAAGACAGCCAGAACAACCATGATTCTGATACAGTATGAGATTCAAAGGGAGAAGTCCATGTATTTGAGATTAAGTTACCTCCATGAAAGAAGAAAATATACCTTTAGTATTAGCCACTCTCGGTTTTAGATGAATTTGTTGCCATGATGGAATACAAGAACTACTCTCAGATTTCAGTACCTACAGTGAGAATAGAGCAATCATTCTCAGCTTCATAAATTGTAGCTGCAGGTGCAGAGTCTCTGTTCCAAAAAGAACATATGCAGAAAGAGTAGAGGACATATTCTCAGGAAGTTAGAAAAACAATGCTTTGCATAAAGCACATAGAACCAACACATGAAAGTGTACCAGGTTGGTACAATGTAATGTGAAAATTTGGTTTCGAAGTACAAGACAGGGAAACTCATGTGTGCAAGTTGAAGAAAGCTCCAAGAGATTGGTATGACAGGATTGATAGTTTTCTGATGAGCTTGGGATTTACCAAGAGAAAATTTGATACCAACCTTTACTTCAATATTGAGATTGATGGACCAGTTATATTGTTGATATATATGGATGACTTATTCTTGACAGATGAAGAAAATATCATCACAGATTTTAAGAAGAAACATGTCATTGAATTTGAAATGAGGACCTAGGCCCGATGCATTATTTCTTAGGTCCTAAAGTATGGCAGAGCCCAGAAAATATTTTCCTTATTCAAGGAAAGTATGTTGTGTAAATTTTGAAGAGATTTGACATGATGGGTTGTAAAACCATGTCCACTCCTATGGAGATGAATATGAAGTTATTGGTTGATACTTCGTTAGAAATAATTGATGTTACTATATACATACATATGATTGGTTCGTTGATATATCTGACGAATACCAGACCAGATATATGTTTTGTTGTCAAAACCTTGAGTCAATATCTGGTGGAGCCCAGACGTGTTTACCTAGTAGTTGCAAAGCATGTGATGAGATACCTTAAGAATAGAAAATGCACTTCAGGATATTGTTTCAATTTGGGATCATCCATGACTTTGTGGCAAAGCAAGAAGAAATCCAGTATTGCTCTCAGTACGGAAGAAGTGGAGTACATTGGAGCATGATCCGCTAATTGTGAAGCCATATGGATTCAGAAGTTGTTGACAGGTCTATTCAATATGTATATGGAAGATACCATGACTCTATGTGATAACTAGAGTTGCATAAAGATGACAGAGAACCAAGTGTTTCATGATAAGATGAAGCACATAGAGATCAGGTATCACTACATTCGTGACATGGTGCAGAAGGGAGTTGTAAAGCTCCAATATGTTGGCACAGATGAGCAGGTTGGAGATGTGTTGACTAAGCCTCTGTCTCATGTGAAGTTTGAGTAATTCCAAGACAAGATTGGTGTATTCCAAAAGGACCTCCCTCGAAAGGGGGAGTGATGTTGATGATATTATGGTATCCTAACCAACAATAGATAGCTCAGTTAGGATTTTATATCCTATGGGACGAATCATCCCTGGGAATATCCCGAAGGTCCGGTAAGAATGGTATGTCAAAGTACATGTGCATGTATATGCCAATTGTGGTCAGTAGTGGTAGATCAGTTAGGATTTTATATCCTAGGGAATCTTATGATTCTTGGGCAGATCCTGAAGGTCCGGTAAGGACGGTCTGTCAGAGTACCATGTGGTAGCTTGTTAGGATTTTATATCCTAGGGAATTGTATGATTCCTGGGCAGATCTCGAAGGTCTGGTAAGGACAGTCTGTCAGAGTACCACAGATGTATTTGTTGATGCACCTGCCTCATTCTGTTGCCACATATAGATTTTGATGTTCCATCTTTGTGTTATCTATGTTGATGTTCCAGCTTCGTGTTGTTGATGTTGATGTTCCAGCTTCATGTTGTTGATGATTATGATGTTATTCCAGATTCATACTATTGTTGATGTTGATGTTCCAGATTCATGTTGTTGATGATGATGATGGTACTCCAGCTTCGTGCAGAAATGATGATGATGTTCAGTTTATCTTGATGTTCATGATGAGAAAAACTTTTGATGACCTACAGATATGACCAACAGTGTTCTGATGTTGATGATGATGTCCCCTCGTCTTGATGATGTATTGAGTCCAGTCAATTGTTATTAATGTTGTGAGTAGAATACCCTTCTTGTTAAGGGGGAGTGTTTAAATATTGTAACTTCAAAGAATATTCTACCTAAGAGAGATTTGAATAATATTATTATATTATGTTTAATTAGGCCCTATTGTGCCTTAGTAAAAGTCAGCCCTATTGTGCCTTGACAGTTAATTGTAAATTAAGAGGGTAAAGTGAAAAGTCAGCCCAGACCTAATTATAGGCTGGCCAGACCACTATTTATAAGAGAGGCCAATGCCTCATTTGGATACACTCATCACACTATCTCTACAGCTATGAAGAAGTGTGCAAGTCTTGGAGGAACTGCTACTGCAATTGGGGGTGACGTCAAGGAGGGTTTTGGGCTATCTCTTGGTATTTCTTGGTTAAGTGGTGCGCTACTCTTCCTAAGGAAGTAGTATAGGAGGATATTATGTTCAGTCTCTGGTATATATATATTAAGGAAGTTTTGTTGGGTTTTTTACCCATGAGGGTTTCTAAAGATAATCTGTGTGTCTCTATTGTTATTCTGTGATTGCCTCTCTTTCAGTGATCTTATTTATACATCTAATGTACTAAATGATTATAATAATGAAGAATAATTGTAACTGTTAGTTGTATAAGTAAAAACTTCAACAAATACATTACATTATTATGCATTTAATGAAGAGAGATAAAGGAGAGAATAATTGAAGAAAAACAGAGAAGGAGCAGCAAGAGGGGGCACAAATTCCAAGGAGGGTTGGTGGCACAAATCTTGATAAATATTGAGCATTTATGACATCGGTACCATACATCATTTAATGTAGGTCATACAGTATAGATTCAGCAAGCCATACAACTAAGTCTAGCACAGAAATTGAGGCAAATGATAAAGGCATAGATTTCGAGGCATTTGTTGTGGAGAAAACACATACAATTCATACTGAAAGTACAACAGAACGTTGGAATAGTTTTTGAGGAGTATTTGGTGCACAATTTTCAAGATAAGTATAGTTATTTATTGTTGGTAAAATTGATTGTTGTAAACTCAGAAATTTATGTGAGTTCATAATAAATATCTCTCTCTTGTACTAGTTTACCCTTCGAGGTTTTTCCAGGGGAATTGCCCAAAAATATTTGTGTCATTGAATGTGTTTGTAATTTCCTATTTTCTGCATCAGTATCAGTTAAATGATTCAATCTGTTTCCAGTTATAAGTTTAGTTTTATTTCTGCATTTATGAGTGAGTATTAAATTGTGAAAGATTTATTGAAACTGAAAACCAATATATTGGGTCATAGAAACTTTATATGGTATCATAGCATTGATATTGAGAGGGGAAACCAAACAAGAAATACATGATGGTTTGCAAGAAAGTTGCAAGTTGTTCACTAGAAAGAGGGTTGATCTTGTTATCAGTTGAGAAGGTCATATGCCTACAAGTTTGAGGGTTGAAGATATATTAGACGAGGTGGGAAATTTCAGCCCATGGAAAGAGAGGATAGTATTGTTGTTGGAGGAATATGAGTTCTGGGACATAGTTGAGAAGACTATCACCATTCCTATGGATACAACACTTTTGGATGCATATAACAAAAGGAATGTTAAAGTCAAAAGGATTATCCATGATGCCATTAATTATCATGTTATTCCATATGTGACAGGGAAAAAGAATGTCTTTGAGATGTGGGAATATTTAACAAAGTTATACCAGAGTTCAAATGAGAATAGAAATACGGTACTAAGAGAAAAACTGAAAGTATCAAGATGGCCAAAACCAATACAGTTACATCATACCTCACGAATATAACTCAAGTTTGTGATGAGATAGGTGCAGTTGGAGAGATCGTAGGTAACCATGAGTTGGTGAGGACTGCCCTGAATGGTGTGACAAAGCCATGGGAATTATTTTTTGAGGGGATCGTGGCACGGGAGAACTTTCTGAAGTGGGATCTTTTATGTGATGATTTTATCCAGAAGGAGACTCGGAGAGGATACTTGCATGCAGGCTCACATAAGGGTGAAGAGGATGAGGACAATGTTGCTCTTATAGGAAAGAGCAAAGGAAGTGTTAGAATAAAAGAGATTTTCTCATTTTTCGATAGACAATATCTCAATATTGTCACCCAACCATAGGCACCCAGCCACCCCTGAATACCATAACCTTGACAGATAGAATAATTCTGGAATCAGTAACAGACCCAACAGATAACCAAGATATAGCATATCTCTCTTTCTCCAAGATTAGCACACCAAATAGAAAGTCCATAAACCAGAAACCAAGACCAAAATCTCAGTTGCAGTAGTTGTAACGACGTTCCTTCTCCAAAGTTGTGCACCACTTGTCTTATGTGAGATGTGAGAGTGTGAATGACCAAATGAGATCAAGCACCCTCTATTTATAGTGTTCTTTGTCTCTTGTCCAAGCCGACTTCTTCTTTTAGAGGCCATTACTTAAATATTAATTATTTTAATGAGTTGACATGTCTTCTAGGGTTTCTATACATATGTTTAGGGTTTCTCTAACTTCTTGAACATTCTAATTTGGTCAGAGGTTGTACATGGAGGTTAATACCTCCCGCAGCTACCATAATATCAACACTCCCTCCTAGATTGGGAGGTATTAAAGGCAATGGTCTTGAGCACAAATAGACCATTCAACTAGTAGCATCATCATAGCCACACAAGCTATCTCATGATCACGTAGATCAACTCACGAGCAACATCGCCACTATCAGTATCATCTGATAACATCAATCGAATCATCTCTCGAATCCATACTCTATATGAGTAATTGGGCATGATGTTGAATAAGTCATTTACTTGACAGAGTGATACAAGGACCATTCTTCTATTACATACATATGTCTTAGAAGAACAATTGTCCCAACAGATGTTGAAAGCCTTGCAATGAGCTACAAGGATCATTCTTCTAATCTGGACCTATGCCCTAGAATAATTCTAGTCCTCCTAGATGTTGAAAGCCACCCCATGGGATACAAGGACCATTCTTCTAATCTGGACATATGTCCTAGAAGAATCATTGTCCTGGACCATTTTCCCTTTGGCCACTATTATGAACTCAAGGAAAATGTTTGTCATGTACCAATCTCTCCACTCTGGTCACTATTGTGAACTCAGCGAGACGAACCATTCTTATAATCTGGACATATGTCCTAGAAGAGTAGTTTTCCATGGTACATCAACAATCTGTCAACCTAGACCATTCTCTATAGGGAGAATGTTTGTCCACCAACAATCTTTCAACCTGGACCATCTTCCAGAGGGAGGATGTTTGTCTACCAGCAATATGTCTTGCATGGACCATTCTCTGCTTGGAGAATGTATGTCCATCAGCACACTGACTATCCATCTAGTTGGAGATCATCTCCAACACTAGTGGTAGTCTCCATGGAAATCAGAACAATGGCATTCAATAGAACACAATTGTGTCTATACATAGTAGTATAAAACTAATATCTAGTGGTACAAAACCACTCCTAGTAGCACACTGCTACTAACGAGTGACTCATAGTCACTACCAGTGGATCACATCCACCACATTAGCATACAAATATTTTCCAAAGACATACAATCTCCAAAACAACCATATAATATGATATCAACCTACATAACAATATTATGATACAAATTGAGTCATATGGGCCATTATTCCACTCACATTTGTGATATATGGAAGAGTATCTTCCCTCAGAAATTTAAACATCATACATGGGCTATCTGGAATATTCTTCTCAAGCATAGAAGAATAATTGTCCCTGATTAATGAACCTGGGCCATTCACCTAACTGGACCACTCTTCCGGAACTAATCACGGTGCAATCTAGAGAGAATAAGTTTTCCCTAGGGAATGACTGTCCCTAATTGTTGAACTTGGACCACTCACCTAACTTGGCCATTCTTCCAACACTAATCACAGTGGAACCTAGAGAGAATGAGTCTACCCTACGGAATGATTGTTTGGACCATTCCTGTGGAAATGATTGTCCTACACCAACCTACTATAATGGATCATTCTTTGAAACTGCTCGCGACTGTGAACTTTGAAAGAATGATTGCCCGAAGAGGCAGACCATTCTGCTTGACCACTACTCAGAGTGCTTTCCAAGAAGAATGACTATCTTATAACATTCCCCCACACTGGCCACAAGGGGAATCATTGTCTATGGTACACCAGCAATCTATCAGACCATTTTCATTACGAAAATGATTGTTCGATCTGGAACATTTTTCGAACTAGAAAATCATTGTTCATCAGAAATCTTGGGCCACTTTTCGAACTGAAAAGTGATTTCCCATCCTAGACCATTTTCCAAACTGGAAAATGACTGTCCATCAAAAATCTTGGACCACTTTCCAAACTGGAAAGTGACTGCCCAACCTGGACCATTTTCCAAACTGGAAAATGGTTATCTGTATATCAATAATATATTAGTGCCCCCTTCCAACTTGGGGGTAATCACTTCCCTTTCCAATAAGGAATTCATCTCCATGAGACCATCTTGTCTCTTAAGTACACAAAATTTTCATATTGGACAGAGGCTTTGCCAAAATATTTGTTATCTTCTCATCAGTGGAGATATACTGGAGAACCACTTCTCCCCTTTAGACTTTATCACTAAGAATGTAGTATTTGATCTCAATGTGCTTCAACCTGTCATGGAACAGTGGGTTCTCTGAGAACTTCACACAAATCTGGTTATCACAATATAACATGGTTGAATCCAGCACCTAATCAAGCAGTCCAGAAACCATCTTACAGAGCCATAATGTTTTCGTACAAGCGTCACAAACTGCAATGTACTCTGCTTCTGCAGTGCTAAGTGAAATAGACTTGTGTTTCCTGCTAGCCCATGATATCCTGGAAAATATCAAATTAAAACATATCCAAGAAGCACTTATTATTTCATCTGCACTCCCTTCCCAATATAAATCGATAAATTCATGCAGTTGTATATCATAACTCAAATGCCCCATGAAGATATTTCAAGGCATGCTTTGCAGTTATTCAATTTTCATTGCTAAGTTCCACTTGGAACTATTTTCACATTAAAGCAAATATCTGGTTGAGTATTCTCCAAATACATTAACGAGCCATTCAATTGTCAATTCGGGGACGGGTCTACTGGATCAAAGTCTCTCATCTTCTTCAGATCTGTCATCATGGGAGTTTTCCATAGATTTGCAATCCATCATCTCTAACTTATGAAGAATCATTTCAATACACTACCTCTGTCATAGAAAGTTTTCACCATGCTTCTGCTATACATTAGAGGCTTTGAACCAGGTTGCTTGAATCCATACAAGGTATTCTTCTATCTTCATACATGGGTCTCTCTTTCTGGTATACCTCAAAACCTTGAGGTTGTTCTATATTCTTCTTGTTCAATTACTTTGTTGAGAAGAACAGTCTTTACATCTATCTGATGTAAAATCCAACCCATGGATACTGCAAGAGATATAATGGATCAGGTAGAGGTATATTGGAACAAGTTGTCATCATAGTCTTCTCCCTCCTTATGGGTGAACCCTCTAGCCCTGAATCTCTCCTTGTATCTATCAATGCTTTAACTTATAAGTATTTTTCACAATTTCTCACATACATTGTTCTTCATCACAGCTTCCTTCTTCAACATTGGAGTCCATGGAATCTTCTATAGATTCCATGCCCTTCCTTCTTGAAGGTTCCAACTTCTTCCTTTCCCCATAGGAAAATAAATGTAGATGGACAATCAGGGATATTCAAGGCTTCTTTTTGAAGAATACTTCTTTTTAAGTCAAGTTGAACATGTGTTATTTATCATGGTTGCTACTTCCAATGAAGAACATGGAAAAATACTTCATAGTATTCACAGATTCTTCAATGGATCATATTATTGGGGATTAGCTCCCTCCTAATCTCGACTTCATGCATGAATGAGCAATATGAATTCTCTTATTTTGGAATTATGTAATCATATCCTTCGATCTGAGAGAGTCCATGTTTTGTCTGCATCCTTCTCGCTTTATGCAAAGTGTCACAAGTTTATTCTAGTTTCCTCTTCATTACTAACTTATTTCTGAGTCTGGCGCCCTCTGAGTCTCTTCAAGTTTGTTTCTATTTGTTATGATTGATGTCCATATCGTAGTTGTTGCTAGCATTGTGTCATCCTTATAAACTTATTCTATGATAGCTTCCGCAATGATTTTTCATCAAACATATTTCACAAGGGTACCTGCCCGGAACAAGAACAACAAGAGACAACAAGAAATATCTCTCTAGAGGATATGTTAGTTCATCTTGCACACAAATACAATAGGCATATATATCAATGGTATTCATATGTGGTCGAGTATTCCTTGCACCTATCAATAATAAAACCTTTCAAAGGTTGTTTTTGTAATGTAGCAACTATCACCCTTGATATATACAAATTTGAAGCTTAACAATTTAATCAAACCTAGAACTTGAAAGCCTCACTTGCTATGAAGGGTGTGTTGGTTCTTCGAAATGCACTAAAACAAATATTACAGCTTAGATAAGGTTTAGAGTACTTTCCCTGCAAACACACTCATGTTTTTATAGATGATATAATGTAGATAGCATATCCAAGTGCATAACTTTGAAGTCTTGTAGCATTTTCCAACTTGTCTTCCAATTTGCAACTAGATACCATCTTGACAAGAAGAGATTAGAAACTGAATCGGAAGATTCAATGATTAGAACAAGCTAGAAACTCTAGAATTTCAACTTTGACCACAAAATAAATTTGACCAGAAGTCAACCTTTGACTTTGAATTTGACCAGTCAACCTTTGACTTTGACCAGACAACCTTTGAATTTGACCAGTCAAACTTTGACTTTGACCAAAAATTCAAACTTGACTTTTTTTCTACCTAAGGGTACCAAGAGGTTTGTTAGTCTAGGGCACACTAGGATGTCAAATAATTAGGTCAAATGCTTCACCAGAAGTGCCCGAACACAAGGGTTAGGGTTTGTTGTAGCTGCATAATCAGAAAACCTAGTTGCAGTTGTAACTGGTGCCACAACGAGCTTAAAAAATAACTTCCCAATCTATCTTCCAGTCGTTGGACTATATAAAGGTAGTGTGGGCCCATAACATGTTAGAATAAAATATATGTGCTCATTTTTCCATAGACAATATCTCAATATTTTCACCCAACCATAAGAACGAAGCCACCCCCGAGCACCATAACCTTGACAGATAGAATAATTACAGAAGCACTAACAAACCCAACAGATAACCAAGAGATAACATATCTCTCTTTCTCCAAGAATAGCACACCAAACAGAAAGTACATAAACCAGAAAACAAGACCAAATCCCAATTGCAATAGTTGCAACTACATTCCTTCTCCAAAATTGTGCACCACTTGTCTTGTGTGAGATGTGAGAGTGTGAATGAACAAATGAGATCAAGCACCCTCTATTTATAGTTCTCTTTGTATCTTGTCCAGGCCAACTTCTTCTTTTAGAGGCCATCACTTAAATATTAATTCTTTTAATGATTCAACATCTCTTCTAGAGTTTCTATACATATGTTTAGGGTTTCTCTAGCTTCTGGAACATTTTAATCTGGTCATAGGTTATGCATGGAGGTTAATACCTCCCGCAGCTACCATAATATCAACAGGCGGTAGTAAGAAAGACATGAGAAAAGTAAAATGATTTGCATGTCATAAGACTGACCACTATGATATTTAATGTCCAAACAAGAAGAAAGGCATGAAGGATGCACTGGTAGTAGAATTAGATGCACAAG
>JASDQU010438636.1:83812-101095 GCA_032191745.1 Picea mariana
AGTGGTTTAAGAGATTTTAAAAGGTAAATAATAAAGTGAATTGATGAGTGTACTATCATTCAAAGTGAATACAAAATAAATTAATTCAATAATAAATTTAATGGATAAATTAGAAGTGGGTTAACCCTAAAATAAGGAAAGTGGGCAAAGTGACCTAGAAGATGTTTTTAAGGAAGCTACTTGAATATTATAAATAAGAGGCAAGAATCTCTCATTTAAGACACACTTCAGAATATTGAATACCTATAGGTTTCTGAGGTAACCAAAGGATATCTAAGCTGAATTTCTGAGGGAAGTGAAAAAAATAAGGCCATAATTCAAGGAAGGATAAATTCTTTTGATGATGTTTTCTAAGGTATGTTTTTTTTCAGGACATCTCACCATTTTCGCAATAAATTTTTTTCTAGAATGATTCAGATAGTGAAAATTCTCTTCCATTGAGTAAACATATCCAAGTATATGTGGTAAAAAATTTAACTTGTGGGTCATTTCATTTTTGGAGTTACACTCTGTGGAAAATATGGTTTGTGGCTAGTCCTGAAACTAGTCAAAAATAGGTGTTTCGCGTAAAAAAGTCATAACTTCTTCATAACATATCCAAATTTAGTAAGACAAAATGTGTTAGTTAGAGTAAAGTCTGTAGTATTCTGTGTAACATTTTCAGATCAATTCAACAAATATTCAGTGTGGGGCACGCTCTACAAGGTCTCTCTCTAGAATAAGCCAGAATTCAGCAAGGTGTGCCATTTTTGCCATAAATACTTTTCTGATAGGTTCCAAGTAGTGAAACCTGGAGGAATTGCATAAAACGCACTGAATAACATTGGGTATCCGTTTCAAATCTTTATTCATTACAGGTTGATTACATATTGTTTGGTACAAGTTGGTGCATGGTTGATGCACTTGTTTATGATACAGGTTGATTACAGGTTGAGGTACAGGTTGATGCATGGTTGATGCATGGTCCAAGTTTATTGGTACATGTTTACAGCGGTATATCTCACAGTGATAGTGTCACAGTGGTTTCATCATTCTACTTCTACTTTAGGGCGGTTGGACGGGGCAAGGACAGGTGGTTGTAGCCACCTTTCTGTTGTAGCCAGAGAATATAAGGGGGTTGTAGCCTCCTTCTGGTTATAGCCAGAGAACTGGGGAGTTGGAGCTTCCCTCAAGTTGTAGCCTGAGAAACTAGGGGGTTCGAGCCTCCTTCCAGTTGCAGTTGGAAAACAAAGGAAGTTGGTGCTTCCAATGAATGTAATTCTTCAAGACATATAAGATAAAGCATTATGTGGTTTTCTCCCAATTTGGGTTTCCACGTAAAACACTGGTGTACTGTGTATGTGTGTGATTTTTCATTTCTTATTGCTCATTATTAGATAATAATTCTACATTGATATAACACTTGGATTATTTGGAGAAAATGGATTATAATTACGCTATTACTGATTCACCCCCTCTCTCAGTAATCCAACAATTAATTGGTATTAGAGCAGGTTCCTTCATAAATCAGTTTAAGCACTGAAAGGTAGATCATGGAGAGTACCAACTCATATAAAAATGGAATACCACACTTTGATGGAAAAAAGTATGTTTTTTGTAGCATAAGGATGAAGACATATATACAAGCACAGGGGTTTCAAATTTGGCAATCAATTGTAGATGGATACACAGTACTAGCAGTTACACCAAAAATGACAAAGAAGTGAAACTTGGTTAGAATAATTCCAAAACAAATGCACTTTTGAATGGTCTCAGTGAAACAGTATTCACCAAAGTTGCACATTGTAAATACGCCAAATATATTTGGAACAAGCTTCGAAATATTTATGAAGGAGATACAAAATTCAAAGCAACAAAACTTCAAACTTACAGAGGTCAGTTCGAACAACTAAAAATGAAGGAAGATAAGAATATTGCAGCCTACTTCTTAAGAGTTGACGAAATAGTGAATGCAATCATAGGATTAGGAGAAGAAATCGAAGAATCTGTAATTGTTCAAAAGGTACTAAGATCTCTTCNCACCCCCCCTCTCAGTAATCCAACAGAGACTTCAGTTACAACTCGACTCTTTACAAGGAAATTTGAATTTCTCTTCATGGTGGATAATGTTACACGTGCCAACGCACTAGATCAATACATTTATATCATTTGAAATATTAGGAATGTCATTTGTTTCTAGCTCATAGGAATTTTATATTCAACCTAACGTTTTCTAGATGCCTTGACTTTTGCTCATGGCTCACAAGGCTTGACTAGGCTCACAGAGGTTGCATGTTCCCCGTGACTTTTGCACTAGTTTGTCTATGCTCACAGAGGTTGTACATTCCCCTTGACTTTTGCACTAGAGTGTCTATGCTCATAGAGGTTCTACGTTCCCCCTAACTTTTGTATTAGACTTACATGGCATCTCATCCGTCCTGACTTCTGGTTTGACTCACTGAGGTTGTACGTTCCCCCTAGATTTTGTCACAAGACTAGTTGATTCTCCAAATATCCATGGCTAGCCTCAGGGTGGCCCATATGGCCTCTCATTGGATAATGATTCTCAATGCTGCTGAATTTAACACTCCCTCTCAGTGAGGGAGTCATTATCAGCCACACCAAGATTGCCTCTTAGTTTCACAAATTGTCTCAAGTTCAGAGGCTTGGTCAGGATATCAACTACCTACTTGCTCATGGCTATGTACTGTAACTTTACAACTTTTCTCTGGACCAAGTCTCGAATGTAGTGGTACTTCATGTCAATATGTTTTGACCTGTTGTGAAATATCAGGTTCTCTGTCAGTTTTATGCAACTTTGATTATCACAGTGAACCACAGTCATCTCGAGCTGGTCACCAAACAACCCAGAAACCAATTTTATGAGCCATAATGCTTCCTTGCTAGCATCACTTGTTGCAATGTACTCAGCCTCTGTTGTACTATGTGCAATGGATCCTCATTTTTGGCTTGACCAAGATATCATAGTGGATCCTAAACTGAAGCAGTAGTAGGAAGTACTCTTTCGATCCACTGGGTTTCCTGCCTAGTCAGCATCTGCATACCCATGCAGAAATAGACCATTACTGGATGTATATTTCATACCATAAGTAATGGTCCCTTCGAGATATCTCAATATGTGCTTTGCTTCCACCCAGTGTCTCTGTCTCGGTTCAGTCATGAACTGACTCATTGCAATCACTTCATAGCATATATATAGCATGGTGTCGATCATGTACATCAATGATCCAATCAACTGTCTATACATGGTGGGATCCACCAAATCTAAACATGTATCAGAATCATGCAGCTTCCTCAGGTTGGTAACCATTGGAGTAGACATGGATTTGCAATCCATCATACCAAACATCTTTAGTACATCCACTGTGTATTTTCTTTGTGCCAGAAATATCTTGCTTTGTCTTTGCCACACTTCCAATCCTAGGAAGCAATGCATCAAGCCTATGTCCTTCATCTTGAATTCTGAGATTATCTCCCTCTTACACCAGGATATTAGCCCTTCATATCCTGTTAGAAAGAGATCATCAACATATAGGATTAGTATAATAGTTTGGTTACCTCTTACCTTGAAGTATAGATTTGCATTAGCATCACTTTTTTGAAATCCTGGGCTTTTAAGAAAGCCATCAATCCTATCATACCAAACTATGGGAGCCTGCTTGAGACCATACAAGGTATTCCTTAGCTTGCATACATGAGTGCCTTTGTTATGCAGTACAAAACCATCTGGTTGTTCCACAAAGACCTCATGTTCAATCTTTCCATTCAAAAATGTTGTTTTTACATCCATCTGATGTAGCTTCCAACCAAGAACTAAAGTTAATTCAATAATAGTTTGAATGGAGGTATACTTGGCTATAGGGGAAAAAGTCTCTTCGTATTCGATTCCTTCTTTCTCAGTGAAGCCCCTGGCTACAAATATTTATTTGAACTTTTCCACACTCCCATCAGTTGCATGTTTGATCTTATAGATCCATTTGGAAGAGACCATTGACTTGTCCTTTGGCCTCGACGCAATTTCTTAGACATTTTTCTTTAGAATTGACCTGTATTCCTCAAGCATGGCATCCTTCCATACTTTTAATTTATCTTCTTCTTCAAATGAAGAAGTTTCGACATCACTGATGTTTCTCATCAGTGCAACATAGTCTCCAAACCTGTGAGGCCTCTTACTTTCCTTAAAAGTTCCTTTGGGAGCAACTATCGTTTTTGCTTCCTGCATTGTTTCTTTAAGCCACCATGGCTTCCTTTTGGTTGGAGGTTCTTCAAGAGTTCTTTCTAACTCTTCAACAAGTTCTAGGGGCTCATAACTTGGCCCTTCATGAGGTTCCTCCCTCTGATCATCTGACTCTTCATTTTCAAAAACGGGTGAAGCAGGTTGAACTGCTTCTGATTCCTGCTGAAGCTCTCTGGATTTCTTGAATGCGGCTTCCTCATGGAAAGTCACATCTCTACTTACCTCTATCTACCTCTGACCTGGTACATATATCCTTAAAGCCTTGGAGTTCTCATTGTACCCCACAAAAACCCCTTTCTTTCCCAAGGGTTCCATCTTTGTCCTCTTTTCCTTAGGGACATGAATATATACTGTACACCCAAATATCCTTAGATGCCCTACTTCATTTTTTATCCCTGAGAAGACCTCTTCAGGAGTATTGTCCTTCAAGATAGCATGTGGACACCTGTTCTGAATATACACGACAGTGGAGGTATCTTTTTCCCATAAATAATTTGGCATATCCTGGTCAAACATCATGGCTTTCACTGCCTCACAAATTGTCCTGTTTTTCCTCTCAACAACTCCATTTTGTTGAGGCCTATATGGCACAGTCAACTATCTCTTGATTCCTGCTGACTTGCAGAAATCCTCAAACTGGAGAGATTCAAACTCTTATCCATTGTCTGTTTTAAGGCTTCTGATGTGTTTCCCTGACTACTTTTCAATAAAGGCTTTATACTCCTTGAATTTATCAAATGTGTCACTTTTATCTTTAAGGAAATAGATCCAACATTTTCTTGAGGAATCATCAATAAAAATGACATAATACAAACAACCACTAAGTGAGGGAGATGACATGGGACCACATACATCAGAATGAACCAGATCTAAGATGCCCTGAGCTCTGTTATCACTACTAGAAAATTCTTTCTTTATATTTTTACCTAGCATGCATCCTTTACAAATTTTGTTTTTACTAAGAGAAATTCAGGGCATGCCACATACCATGTTCTGCAAATCTGGAAGTGCTTTGTAATGAAGATGTCTAAGTCTTTTGTGCCACAATTCATTGGAGCTAGTCACATCATGAGCCAAAGCCTGAATTGACTGTCATGTCACAACATACAGTCCTCCTCTGTGAGTCCCAATGGGTTTTGTTGTACTCAAGTGGCTACCTTTAGCCCAAAGTAGTGCCTTCATGTCCTTGAAGATCACCCAATATCCCTTGTCCTCAAGGGTTTTAATTGATAGAAGATTCTTCTTGAGCCCTGAAACATATAATACTTCATCAACATGAAGTCTAGCCCTAGAATCCAATCTGAATGAGATAGAGCCTACTCCCTCTATCTTGTAACATTTTTCATCCCCAAGCTCAACCTGCTCTGCAAAAGATTTTGTCTTGAAATATGAGAGGATCTCCTTGTACCCTCTCATGTGCTTTGATGCACCATTGTCTACTAACCAAGTTTTCAGCCCTGTGATAACTATACTAGATAAAGCATAAACCATGTAATATTCTTTTCTATTTTCTTTCTCATTAGAAGGACTTTTTTGTTTTCTTTTGGATTCATCATCCTCAACAATTGAGGCATGATGTTTCCCTTTCCTTGGATTTTTCTTCCTAAACCAGCAGTCTCTAGAAAAATGACCCAACTTATTGCAACTAAAACATTTAATCTTAGATGTATCAATAATTTTTCCTTTGAATGTAGCTTTGGTGTTTGACTTCCTTTGAGAGCCTTTCTGGAAAGTGGCTTTCTTATTTCCCTTGAATCTTGATGCTAATGTTGAATGCTCTTCTTTGGTTGGCTCACTCCTGGTAGCAGTGCGACTCTCCTCCTGGAGGCAATCATGCCATATCCTCTCAAACGTGGGCTGAATCTCTCTCCCACTTACACTGGATAAGAAGGTCTCCCATGAAGAAGGAAGAACATCAAATATGGCCTGCACTAAGTCATCATCGTTCACTGTGACACCTGTGACCAGAAGTTGATCTCTGATCTGGGCTATCCTGGAACAAAAATATGCTATTGATTCACCTTTCTCCATATTCAAATACTTAAGCTTGTGCTTAAGTGTCCTCTTTTGACTTGGGGCATGTTTCTCATACAGATTCACCAAGGTATCCATACAGTCCTTGGTAGTCATTAACAAAGTCATTGTCGACATTATACTGTATTTAAATGAGTCAAAGATGATTTGCTTGTCCTTTGCTTGACTCTTTCTGAAGGCCTCTCTTTTTTCATTAGTAGTGGGTTCCTCCACCATTGTGGTCACATACTGCTCAAGATCATGCTCCTGCAAGATATTCGTTATCCAAAGCTTCTACACATTGAAGTTGGTAGCTCCTTCAAGCCTATCCTCGGCCCTGACTGAAATGGAGGATGCCATGGAAATCACACTGGAAACTTAATCAAGCTTGCTTGGATCTATGTCTACCTGTTGTTGCACTTCAACAAGCTTAACACACCCTAAGCTCTGATACCATGTTAAATTATGAGCTTGATTTCTTATGTGTATTATTTCTTTGAATTCTTCAACACTTTGATTCCAGCTTAATGATTTCAACAATATAGAATCATAATTGAATAGAAATAATCACATAGATACAAAAGCATGCACATAAACAACACATATACCCTGGGGAAACCCTATACAGGGAGAAAAACCCCAGCAAACGATATTCCTTTATTGCATTAATAATGTAAGATCACTTACAAACATCCACCATGAAAAATTTGCTCTTAAAGAGCTTTCCAAGTTGACTCTGACCTAACAGATAACTAAGAGACCTTGCTGATATAGATGTATCCTAGTTGCTTTCAAAGACTGAGATATATCATCTCTGATATGGGTTGTTTAAACTGCCTCTAATTGACTGATATGTGCCTCTATATGCTGATCTACAACACTGATATGGCTGCCTCTTTAGCATTGATATGTATCTTTGTACAACACTAATACGGTTGCCTCTTTAGCGTTGATATGTACCTATGTACAACATTGATATAGTTGCCTCTTTAGTGCTAATATGTACCTATGTACAACATTGTTATGGCTGCCTCTTAATGTTGTCTCTACAACATTGTTTGATGCCTCTATATGCACCTCTACATCATTGGTATGTTGCCTCTATATGTGCCTCTGTATAGAATCCTTTAATGAATTGATATTTGCCTTTGTATAGCAGCCTTTAATGCTTCACCTTTACCTTGCATAGCAATTGTGTAGAGGAGAGGGGATCAACCTCTGCTTATAAAGGAATGGAGGAGAAGTGGAGAGGGCTCGAAATAGAGGTGTGAAAGCATGCCTCACTTAACTCAACATTACACTTTAGTTCAAAAATAGAACTAGACTTGAGACTTCAGTTACAACTTAGCATTACAATTTAGTTTGAAAATAGAACTAGACTTGAGACTTCACTTACAACTCAACATTACACTTTAGTTCAAAAATAGAACTAGACTTGAGACTTCAATTACAACTTAGCATTACACTTTAGTTCAAAAATAGAACTAGACTTGAGACTTCAGTTACAACTTGACTCTTTAGAAGGCAATTCGAATTTCTCTTCATGGTGGATAATGTTACACGTTCCAACACACTATATCAATACATTTATATCATTTTCAATATTAGGAATATCGTTTGTTTCTAACTCATAGGAATTTTATATTCAACCTAACTTTTGCTAGATGCCTTGAATTTTTCTCATGGCTCACAAGGATTGACTAGGCTCACATAGGTTGTATGTTCCGCCTGACTTTTGCATTAGTCTTTCTATGCTCACAGAGGTTTTACATTCCCCCTGACTTTTGCACTAGATTGTCTATGCTCACAGAGGTTGTATGTTGCCCCTAACTTTTGCATTAGACTTACGTAGCATCTCGTTCGTCCTGACTTTTGGTTTGACTCACAAAGTTTGTACGTTCCCCCTAGATTTTTTCAATACCTCACATGGTTGGTTGATTCTCCAAATCTCCCTGGCTAGCCTCAAGGTGGCCCATATGGCCTCTCCTTGGAGAATGACTGTCGATACTGCCAAATTTAACAATTGTAACTTCAAAGTCCTATACCAATTCTATGGCTTCCTTGGCACAAGAAGAGTCCAAAAAGGGTTATTGTCACTCCAAAGTCATACAACTCCTATTTAAACTTTTTGAAAAGCAAATTGGATAGTATTTTTTTATTCATTTGAATTTAGGGTACAACTCACACTCATTGGAAATACACATAATTGATATCAATTTGTAATAGATACGGGATATTCAACCTCTTTTGTTGTCTGTCATGAATTCTTGCATTTATTTAGGTATATTTCTATTCTACTTAAGAGAGTTATGACTACCTCTAAAGGCAGACTTTTCTTGTCACCAAAGACCTCATTTTTGCAAAAGCAAACCAAGCTATCAACTCATTTCAATGAAGAATGTTGTGAATTATTTGTTCTTAAAATATTTTAGTCATGGTGTGAATTAGTCCAATTGTAAGCATTATGGTGCCTACTTCATTTGTTTGACGATATGGTTGACAATACTTACCATTACAGTGTATATTTCTCATCTTTCAACAAATTTTGAAAAGTGGTCTAGCAATTTTAATAAGGTAACTTTTTGAATATATAATCTTCATGATTGTCCTTGAAAGTATTTCAATATGATTGATAACCTAGAAGATAAGTGTGGAGGGTTTCTTGTTCAGATGGTATCAACTCAAGAGAGCTAACCTGGATTAGAATAAAGCTTAAATTTGTTATTCCCAGTCATAACAAAAAGGAGAGTTCTCAGAAATGGTACACTTGGTCAATTTTGGGCAAGGAAAGGATAAAGCCTTTTTTAGTTTTAGGCTATGATAACCTCTTCAATTATAGCGTCACCAAGTTTTGTTTCAGTGGTACAAATGGAGTAGTTGGTTTGATGAGATGTAGGTTTAAGCTTCCATCTTAAGAGTCCTTTCTTTGTTGGTAGCATTAGAGCTATTAGGAATCTTGTCCCCCTACAAATAGGTGACCAAGGATGAATAAATTTGAGGGAGAAAATTATCAGGGGCTATGGCAAGGAATAAAAGTTAGGGATAAATAATATGGGGAGAACTTAACCAAAATAGACTTGGATTTGGAAGCTGACCTATTCAACCTTGAACTACAGTTACAAAATACCCAGCTAGCATATTCTTAAGGCTTTTGAAGCTAGAAACGTGTTAAGATTGGCTTTAGGATCCAATGGGTTGAAGAGGGGGATAGATGCATTGTTTTTCAGTCTCTTTAGCAAAAACATAAGATAGAAAATATTTTTTCCCTCAAAATTAATATAGGTAGGCTAACAAGACACCAAGAGAGTCTTGATGAATTTGTTGAACAATATAAGCAAATCAACTCATAGCTCAATATACTTAAATTGTTTTGATTGAAAGTACCCAATTAGTCCTAGTGACCCTCTCTAGCAAGGATATAAATGTGTGTGATCTTAACCTCTTCTTGGAAGAGCTCAAGATTTATCTTTATAGCATGGTAGATTGCAGGGCCCCATGAATGAATGTGCTACCTTGTGAATTTTATAAAGCTACTTGGGATGTCACTGACCCTGCTCTTATTAGAATTTACAATGAGACCTCCAAGATGACAATTTAGGTACTATGATTAATCACAAGAGCATCAAATTGATCCCTGTGAGTGATGATCTTATGGAGAAAAGAATTTTGATAGTGGCTTTATTCCCTACCAAATCCCTAGCTTTGAGAATAAAATTTAATTCAATAATTATTTTGGAGAGACCTATGTGGATTTATATCATCGAATTTTTGGACTGTTTGTGTTCAATCCACCATCAAGATAAATGATTATTGTATATTTTCCATTCCTTGCTAATTTCTCCCAACTAAACAGTCTTTTCTTTGTTGTTAGCATCAGAACTAAGGCTGTTGGAAGCGGGGAGCGAGAGCGGGAGCGTCGATTTTCAAAAAAAATTGGGAGTGGGTGCGTTTTTTATATAATATTGAATCAATTGCAAAATGTTGAATGTTGAATCAATTGCAAAAAACATGAAAACGTAGATATAAGATCATTTAACTAATTGATTAGTGATGATCATTAAAGCATCAACCATTTAGTACACATATAACATCAATCATAAACATTTGTCATCAATAGATTGTAAAATAGTAAAAACCAACATCAACCACGAAATGAAATAGTCTAGTCTCTAGACTCTAGACTTTAGAGCATCAATGATTATATTCATTACCAAAGAGTTGTAACTTGTAAGATTCAGAATTTTAGTCAATAGTTCAAACTTCAAACTTCAAAATTCAAATTTTAAACTTGAAAGGTAAATTGTCATATGATGTTCTTAAGTTCATAAGTTCATAACTTCATTATTTACAGAATAAGCCATAATAAAGAGTCAAGACTCAAGACTCAAGACAAAGTACTAAGTTTTAGAGACTACTTCTAAACATGAAACAAAAAAAGAGATCTAGTATATAGTAGCAACTTAGCAAGTACTAAGTATTATGCTCTAAGTTTTCCTCTTTCCACAAGAAAATTATAGTTTCTTCTCTCGTGATATTTGAATAAGAGAAAGAACATGTGGAAGTGATTGTGGAACACGACCAATAATTGAATGGCCCCCACATGACAATGGGCGTTGTGCAAATAAAGGTAAAACTGATGAATCTGGAACCCTTGTAGTGGATGGGGGTGGCATGTCTCCTCCATGAATATGATCGCCATCATGATCACTCAAAAGTTCCTCTTCCAAGCACTCTAAAAAAATGGTTCCATCCTCTAAATTAGTCTCCTCTGGATTGTTATCCCAAGTCATATCTCTTTGACAAAAATCATTCCCCTCTACATCATAGTAATGCAACAAAAACCTCAAGTTGTAATGCACATAAACCAAGATTTTGGCTCGGTCTGCATTCAAGTTGTTTCACTTTACACTGTGGATGAAGCTATAGGTGCTCCAACACCTCTCTGCAGAAAAGGTGTTAATGACCTGAGAAAGCACCTTCACCGCCAATTTATGCAAAGTTTTGGCAGGGGAGCCATACATGTTCCACTATTCGATAGCACCCAACCTGTCTTTATCTTTGGTTTCATGCAAGTTACCAAAGACTCCATGCTCACTGATGTATTTTCTCAATTTGCTTCGTACTTGAGCACACTCCTCTTCATCAAGTCCCAACTTGTCCAATGCAAGAATATATCCATTTTGCACCTTTGGATCTGTGTGCGGTTTTGTCCTTTCCCCACCCCTAAGTGTTGGTTGGGCCAACCAAGATGAAGAATAATATTTTGGGGTAAGTACATATCCCAGGGCATGGAGTGGAACATTCAAATTATCCCACCTTTTGACCACAAGTTTATGGATATGATCATAAAAGATTACATCCTTCGGCTGAACAATGTCTTTGATTTGGCCTAGCATGTTGTCCATCTGCTCATGCACCTCTCCAATCACCAGTCGATCTATATCTACAAACCGAATCATAATCTAAATGGGTTTGGTGAACTGTAGAATATACCGAACATGTTGCCAAAAATGGCCATCAAGAACTGTGTCCTCCACCTCCTGAAATTCACGTCTCTCAGATACAGATGTAGCCTTGTCTTTCAGATCCTTCCATGAATCACTCGAGGCCATACTAGCCAATGCCTATCTTACCTTCAACAAACGCCTAAAGGTGAGATAATAGCTAGCAAATATGGTCTTTGCAATCTTTAGTAAATCCAACTTGGAGTGACTGCAAAACATGTAGTGGGTCATGCTATGATTGGTAATAAATATTATCATCTTCTTCCCTCTCTTGTACAAAGCACCAATCCATCTATAATCATGGTCCTTCATTTTAATGATATCATACATCAAAAGTTTCATTGTGTGAACCAAACACCTCGACCAAAATATATTGGGGTACCTATCTTTAATGATTGCTCCTGCTGCCTTACAATTAGCAGCATTATCAGTGATGTACTGAATGACATTGTAGGGCCCAGTCTCTTGAATGGTTTTAAGCAAGGCATATGAAATATTAATCCTTGTTTTGTAGTGATCTGAGTAGTCATGGGCTGAAAGGAAGATTGCACCACTCTTAGACACACCAAGAATATTTATCAATGGCTTGCCTTTCACATTTGTCCAACCATGAGATACAATTGATACCCTATTTAGGTTCCACTCATTTGTAAATTTTCCTAGAGCACCTTGGATTTTGGCTCTTTTGCTGTCAAGTCCCAAGGTTCTAGCTTTGTCATACCCGAGGCTCCTATAACCTTTAGGGGCACCATTGATGACTTGGACTATTTCATGCCAATATGGTGAGCGAAGAACATTGAATGGTATACCACATGCATAGAGAAACCTGTAAAATTTTGCATCCACATGATCATCTCTACAACCTTAGTCAAGGAATTCTGATAGTGTTCTAGGTGAAGATGAAGGCGAGAATGCACTAGCATGGGGGGATGCGCTTCGAACAATGAAAATTCTTCATGCATTCTTAGGTTCACCCTGTTAACTCCCAAAATGAAACCGTCCTTTCGGTTGAGTTTTGTGGTGGATATCATAGCTTTAGGTAGTATCTTCAAGTCATTTTTTGAGTTTTTACAGCTGAGAAAATTTTTGGTTTTGGTGTGTCTTAGAAAATAATTGACCCATAAAGTCTTCTCTTTCAAAATTGTCATTTTTTACTTTCCACAGCTAACGTGTTTTCAAAGATTCATTGTGCGTTGTGGCAAGTGCCCACTTTCAACGGCTAAGGAGATCGTTTCATCAGTTGACGCGCTGTTGAAAGTGACAAATATTAAAATGTTTTGAAAATCAGTTCTCGGGTGGCGCATTGTGGAAAGTACACGCTTTCCGTAGTTAAGGAGCGATTTTGATTGATATGGCACGCTGCTGAAAGTAAGTACTTTCCGCAGCTAAGGAGTGTCTTCTACAAAGCGGTGTGATGTTTAAAGTGCATACTTTCAGCAACTAACAGGGGTTTCTTCGCAGAGTCGCGCGCTGGTGAAAGTGCCAAGCGAGCGTTTGACAGAGGCGTTCTTCACGGGTTGTTACTGCACAAAGCGGGAATCACGTGCGTGATATCCACGTATGAAAACAATGATGATGTGATCACCCCCACGTCAGAACAAATCTAAAGCATGCGCTGATAGGAGTGGGCAATCATGGAAACTAAATCATGCATATCAGATATGACTGTAATTTGAATTCATTCCAGAACCCACGCTCAACGCTCATCACTTTCAGAATGGCGAGTTCGTGTTCGATGATGCAGGTACAGAGGAGGTACCGCCGGCCTGACACCATCAAATCAAACAGAAGTCTCATATCACAAACCATTTTTTCCAAAACACTGTCGAAGTTTTCATTCATTTCAAAATAGAGCCGAAGCCCAGACTGCTTTCAACAGCGCAGAACCTCGGCTCGACTAAGCAGTTACAGGGATTACAGTGGTCAAGTTCTTGAGCTGCAGAATGGTGAGAAAACGCAGTGGCATTTTACTCAAACGAGAATTGGATAATCTATCCTTTTTAGAATCACATCCCGAGGTCCAGAAGCATTTTTCAAATGCGGGTTGCATGGAATTCGCAGAAAGGTTACAAGTTGGGTCTCACCAAGCCACTGCTGAAGCCTTTGCCAAGACATTTGATGGTAACAAAGCTCGCGTTGGCTCTGTAGAAATCAAGGTGGATGAGGCTGTCATTTCCGCAGCTACAGGATTGCCCAGAACTGGTCAAAAATGGTTTAAAACCACCGCTCCTAAGAATCTGGATTTCAGGGTCTATTTGAAAGATGGGTACAAGCACAAAGCATGGAGAAAAGGTATGCTCGTTTCATATCTGGATGAAGAGTGGCTAGATTTGTTCAAAGCCATTCAGCTATACATTACATCAGAGGGAAGATATGACAAATTGATGATATATCACTTTAAGCTATTGGATCACTTCACAGGTAAGACCCCCATCAATTTGCCTTATTTCTTGTATCACAGTCTGACTAAAGTATGCAAGAGGATTAGAGCTCAACCCTTGAGCGTGAAAACTACTTTATGTCACCTTGGCCTCATAAAATTGATCATCCTGCAAGAAGTTCAACCTCGGGGATTCGAGGGA
Source organism: Picea mariana (assembly GCA_032191745.1). Classification (NCBI taxonomy): domain Eukaryota; kingdom Viridiplantae; phylum Streptophyta; class Pinopsida; order Pinales; family Pinaceae; genus Picea; species Picea mariana. Next base: position 98,149 of record JASDQU010438636.1, read on the forward strand.
TTTTGGTTACACGTTCAAAACCATATCCTAAAACTCATCCATAAACTTTGGAAAATGGAACAGTAACGTACAGGTGTCATGCTACTTCATCACATTACAGATGCTGAAAGCTGGAGGAAGCAAATGGCGATTGTTGTATACTTAAGACAATTCGACCACTTAGTTTAGTTATTGAAGACTTTAATTTCAAAGTTGTTTAAGTAGAATAGAACTGTTTTTATTTAATGACAGATCCATGTTTTTAGGATCTGTGTAACCATTTGTAAAGGCTATAAATGCCTGTTTTGATATCAAACAATGGTTCGATTTTGGATAGGAGAATTGGCTATTGTACTCAAACTTTTATGTTAATACAGATCACAGGTTCCTTTCAGTTTTGATTGTCAGCTTTCCACCTTTCTTTCTGCACTATTATCTATGTTGTCAAGCTTTGAATGGCTGTTATCCCATTGTTTAGCTCATAGCCTGGTAATAAGTTTCTTGATTGTCTCTTAGACCCTACATTGTACTGGTTTAGTTACGATCTATTCTTCACCCACTTTAAAGTTATCTGTTGATTAATCAATCTTTGAGAGCACTGTCTATTTTTTTATCATTTTGGTGTTTGAATGCCATAAGTTGAATTGAGTTATCCCATTGATCCACATTTACAAAATACAAAAAACATTCATTTCTTAAGTTACCAAGCACCTTTGGTATGCAACCACAAAGGGTTTCTTGGAGTGATAACAAATTGGCGTCATTGCCGGGGAGAGGAGATTGAAGCTCAGCTTCCTTGGGAGACGACATAGATCTAGCTTTGATGATAGACAAAGCCCGGACATCACTTGGTTGTACATTTTCTATCTGGCGACTCCATTGACGAAGTGGCTCCCAAAAGAGCTCACACCAGGGAAAACCCAAAAGGCCCATTGACAACATCAGTTCCTGATCCAGAAAAAATCATCAGCAAGGGCAAAGCATTGCACAGACAGGCCTTTGGATCTGCAGCTGCAATTGATTCAGGTATTCCAATTGATACTCCTATTTCTATATCTGAAAAGTTTTTGGTTGAAACCCCTGCTGAAATTCAAAATTCCAAAGAAATAAAAAGTTCATCTCAAGCTGCTAGGGTAGAAGAACCATCTTTTTCTTCCAATATCACTGATTCTGGCCTTGAGATTGAAATTTCATTGCATCCAAAAGAACATTCCTCTCCATCTTCTTTTAATTCATCACCTAGCAAACCTTCAAAGGGTGTTATGCACACTTATACAAATATGTCTGTCCTTGAGGAAATTCTCCAAGATCTATCCTCTAAGGGTAAAGAAAACCTAGCTTCATTGCTCAGCCAGTTTTATAAAGCCTCCTATTTCCCATCAACTTCTGAAACTGCTGTTCAGAGTGAAGTGAGACAGTCATTCATTTCCAACTTAGGTAATTTATCTCCTCCATAATCTCCTCCAAATTACCTATCCCCTCCATTGTCTCCTACAAGCTCCTCATCTGCATCTATCACCAAGGTCGTCATGGCTGCCCCTATGACCAGAATGGAACAAATCTTGGCAAATAGATATGCCCCTCTTGTCTTGCCAAACCCCCTGTCTGCCATGCCAACTAGTGATTACCAGAAATACATGCCGAAGTTTACAGGAGCAGGAGAATACACAGCTGAAGAACACATTGAGGCATTTTATGCTTATGCAGAGAACATAAATATCTCAGAGGAGGATGTGTGGACTAGATTCTTCGTCCAGAGCCTGGATGGCCAAGCTCGGAAATGGTTCAAGGAGTTGCTAGCCAATTCTATCACTGGCATCGAACAATTAGATGAAGTATTTTTGAAGCATTGGGGAGAAAGGAGAGACCTGTTGTATTACATTTTAGAATTTGGAAATCTGAAGAGAGGAGATGGAGAATCGGTTTCAGACTTTATTAAAAGATTCAACAAAATGTTTGGTAAGATCCCTGCGGAGATCAAACCAAGTGATGCATCATCAAAAATCACGTTTTCTACGGCCTTTGATGCAGAATTTTGTCTTATCCTCAGAGAAAGGCGACCAGCTACGCTTGCTCTAATGCAAGATGCCACTCTTGAAGTTGAATCAAACATCACAGCCTCTCAAAAACTTAAAGGGAGGACTGAAAAGAAGAGGTCTGCTGCCGAATCTTCTTCTTCTTCAAACAGTCAAATGGAAAAAATGGCTAAAATGTTGGACAGCCTAGCATCAGAAATGGCAAAGTTAAAAGTCCAAAACCAGCCACCAGCAAAAGAAAAAGAGTCAAATACTTTTGCCCCTAGAAATCCAAATGCCTTTCCCTATAGAAGAAACAATCCACAAACTCAGATCTTGCAAAGAGATAGGAATTCTAATGAAGACCAGAGGATTAAAGTCCCTCTTCATAATGTAGTCATGGACGAAAACAATGGCGAAGATCAAGAGGATGGTGAAGGCGACATTCATTGTGTTGGAGATGAGACAGGGACATCTTATCTCACACAACAAGATTATGAGCAATCATTAATGACTGAACAAACCGAAGACGATCTCCTCGGTGATGGCATCTTTACAGCAGATGATAAGAACAGATACAACCTTCGATCTAAATCTAAGGCTGCTCAAGCAGATACATCAGCTTCTCCTGCAGAGACTGCTGCCCCTGTCAAACAATAAGATCATACATCAGAAGATCAGCCTGCAAAATCTTCAAAGGAAAAAGCACCAGCCCCTCCCAAGAAGACTGTTGTCCCTGTCAACCAGAAAACTCCAGAGATCTAGCCTCTTGTTGAACAACAGAAGGATCAAGAAGCCCCTTCGAGTCAGGTAAAAGTTTCTGATAAAATTGTTGATAAGGCTCCTTATTCTTTTAATTTCGAGGCTGAATTACAAAAGATCAAGATTCCAATTCCTCTTGTTGAGATGATGAAAAATGAGATGTTTAAAAGAGATATCCTCAAAACTTTAGA
>JASDQU010438637.1:22092-34953 GCA_032191745.1 Picea mariana
ACATTTTGTGGTTTTCTCCCGCTTTGGGTTTCCACGTAAAAACGTCGGTGTACTGTGTATGTGTATGATTGCTCATTTGTTCATTGTTTATTTACTCTGCAAGTATTGTATGATAATGCTACATTGATATAACAATTGCATTATATGGTTAAAAAGGATTAAATTTCTCTATTACTAATTCACCCCCCCTCTCACTAATCCAACAATTGGTATCAGAGCGGGTTCTTTCAGAAATCAGTTTAACCACTGAAAGGTAGATCATGGAGAGCAACAACATGTATAAAAATGGAATACCACAGTTTGATGGAAAAAAGTATGTATTTTGGAGCAGAAGGATGAAAACATATATACAGTCACAAGGATTTGAAATTTGGCAATCCGTTGTAGATGGATACAAAGAACCAACAGTTTCGTTGACAAATGAAAGATCAATAAAACTCAGGAAAAATAATTCCAAAGCCACAAATGCACTTCTGAATGGTCTTTGTGAATCAGTTTACACCAAAGTTATACATTTTAAATCTACTAAAGAGATTTGGGACAAGCTTCAAAATATTTATGAAGGAGATTCAAAAGTAAAAGCAACAAAACTTCAAACTTACAGAGGTCAATTCGAACAACTAAAGATGAAGGAAGATGAGAATATTGCAACTTACTTCTTACGAGTTGATGAAACAGTAAATGCAATCATAGGATTGGGAGAAGAAATTAAAGAATTTGTAATTTTTCAAAAGGTACTAAGATCTCTCCCTATGAGATTTGATCCTAAGATCTCAGCACTAGAAGAAAGAGCACATCTAGACTCAATAAGCATGGATGAAATACATGGAATCTTCACAGCATATGAAATGAGAACTGAAAAGGAAAATCCAGATATAAAAGAAGCAGCTTTCAAAGCGTCTAAAAGCTCAAAGAAAAAGGGAAAGAAAAAGGAAAAAGAACATAGCAGCAGCAGTGACATCTCGGAAGATGATGAAGACATGGTCAACTTTGTCAGAAGATTGAACAAAGGACCCAATGACAGATATAAAGGTAAGTTTCCTTTTATTTGTTTTAATTGTGATGGTATTGGTCATTTTGCTAACAAATGTCATCATAAGAAAAAGGAGAGGAATGATGAAGATTACTCAAATAACAAACACATGTATAAAGGCAAAATAACTAGAAAGAAAGTTTTCAAGAAAACCTTATGCACCAAAGAAACCATCTCATCATAAAATAAAGATGAAGTCAGTGACAGTGAAACAGAAAGAGTTCTATTGATCGTAGTAGAAGACTCTGACAAAGAAGACACCAAAGAAGAATATGAAGAGGTCGAAGAAGAATATGAAGAGGCAGAAATTGACTAACAAAAATAATTGTTGTGTGTCATAGAAGTTATAAGAAGAGAAAACAAGAAAAACAAGAAGCTACAAGAGGAACTAGACAAGAAAGAAGACAGTCTGGAACTAGAACAAATGATCACAAATTTGAAGATTCAAATAGAAGAAGATAAAAGATTTGAAGAAGCACTCAAAGAACAACTAGAAGAAAGAGAAATGATCATTGGAAATTTGGAAGCAGAGATTATCACATTAAGAAAGGATCTTCAAAAGAAAAATATGCAGAATAGCTCAAAAGTTTTGGATGACTTTATCAGCAGTCAAAAACCTCGTTGATGCAGGAGCATCGCCAGCAAAGCGCGTTTGGAGAATAGTTGGGCGCACTAGCGCGTATTTTGAAATATTTTGAATTCCAAAGTTGGCGTAATTAATGTAATATGTGGGGAAGATTTTGATTTATGAACATCTTTAATGCTTGGAGGCTGAGTCATCACATAAGATCGATGGGGAAATGTATTTTTCTTTAGTGTCGAAGATCGCATTACAGATCTAGAGCTTTCGCTCTTATCTGTCTAACTTGAATATTTGTTGTAATAGATGTTAAGTAGTTGAAGGATTTTATTCCGATAAGATAGCATAGAGTAGTTGGAGGGAAGGACTAGAAGAGCACCTCTTGTATAAAGCTTTGTAACGTTGTCGAGAAGAAGGTTGTTGAATCTATTGTGTAGATTGCCATTGTAGTTGTTGGCTCTCTAGCTGTGAGGAGCTATTGAATCTATTGTATATGTTGTAGAGTGTTGGAGGAGCAATTTATGAATCCATGTATATGACTATTGAATGAATATAATAGAGGAGTATTACCTCAAATGTATATTGTATTTGTGTCTCTCTAGATGAACAAATGGTAGACTTTCTGCTTATTCCAAACTCTTTGTTATGTATGGTTCTTGTGGTTTATGAATGCGTTTACATGGCTGAATGTATGAGTCACTGTGAAGATTGAATAAGTTTCAATTGTTTCTCTTCTTTGAGTGATAGCAAGGTGTGCATAGTGTCCGCAACGTGTGCGTGACCGAGTCTGTCTCTACTCAAAGTTTAGAAGAGGTAGCGTGAAACTTATGTCTGCAATGAGTGCATATGCGTCCGCAAGAAGTGCGTGACAAAGTCTCAGACTTGTAAGATCAGGAGGAGTAGAATGAATTTAGTCGTAGAGAAGTGGTTGGAGAACAGTCGCAAGGAGTGCGAAATCACCCACAAAGAGAAGTTGAGTGTGGAAGAGAACTTGTTGCAAGGCGTGCACAGGCTGTAATTTTGACTAAGTGTCGAAAAAAGTGTTATGGGGGACGAAGAAAGCCAAGGAAGACAAGCTCAGGAGGGACAACGATGAGAAATATTCAAGGGGGGGAATCCTTAAGGTTTCAAAAATCCATGAACGAGATTCGTTCCAGAGGGAGGTGGATTGTTCCAGACCGTCAGATCTAGGAGAACTATGCAGAGGTTAATCGTAAAGTGTTGTGGCACTTCGTGGTTCAAGAAGTTTGGAGGTATTGTAAGAGGAGAGTCACGAATTCATGAAATCATGAAGAAATCTCGATCGTTGGCTGTGGAGAAGGCACGTGGCAGTGGATTAGCAGGTCCTGAAGTCGGAAGCCCGGAGGTTTGTGCGCAAGGTGAATAGGAGTTTCACGAAGTCATGAAACCCAAAGCATTTTTGGGCCATCATAATCAAAGGAGACACATGGCGTGAGGTCCGGAGTTCAGAGGAGAACACTTTGGAAAGTGTTGAGGTCAGAGATCAGGATAGCCCCGAAGCCTGAAATCGTGAAGGGACTGACCCACGGTCATAGCCCATGGTTCAAGTGGGAGAAAAGGGGCTTGTGTATAGTAATTTTGGGTACCCGCAAGGAATCAAAGAGTCGATCTAACTCAGTATCTTGAACGATCCAAGGCCGAGAGGTCAAGAAGCCCTTAGGAGAGAAGGGAGTTTGCGCCAGAGTGGTATCAGAGCTAATACAAAATTGATTTCTGTAGAAAGAGAAGTAGTTTGATATCTACAAGTGGTATCAGGTACGTCAACACAATGTCGCCTAGAAGACGTGTTGAGATGCATATAGAAAACAGATCTATGGAAAGAGAGATGAGAGAACTCAGCTCAAGGTTGGATGCCATGGAAACAGCACAAAGGAGAGCACCTGATGTTGGAGACGTCAACGATGCAGAGAATGAAGTAGTAGAACTTGACAAAGTTGTAGCCGAGGATGCTATGGAAGAATGCTTGTTGAAAGCAATTGTCAAGTTGGGAGCCAGAGCGAAGATCGACGTCCCAATGTATGAAGGTAATTTAGACACGGAAGAGTTGCTTGATTGGATACAAGCAATGGATAAGTATTTCAACTATGAAGATGTCGAGGAGGAGAAAAATGTGAGACATGTCATCACTAGGTTAAAAGGACATGCAACATTGTGGTGGGATGAACTGCAGGCCGACAAGAGGATCAAGGGAAAACAAAAGATTAAGAGCCAGGATAGAATGGTAGACAAACTAAAGGGTAAATTCATACCCAAAGATTACTAGATAAATCTGTTCAGGAGGATGCAGAACTTGAGATAGAAGGGAATGACTGTGAAGGAGTACATAGAGGAGTTCTACAGATTGAACATCAAGGCTGGACAGAGAGAGAAAGACGAAGAAAAAGTTGCCAGGTACATCAACGACTTGAGATATGATATCCAGGATGAAATCAACACGGTGACAGTTAGAACAATAGAGGATGTGTATCAGATTGCATTGAAAGTAGAAGATAAGTTGGCCAGAAAGAAGAGTCAACAAAACAAAGGTAGAAGCTTAAACAGAGGCAAAGGAGTTGCCCATGACAAGGTACAAAAGCCCAAAGGTGAGGCGGAGAAACCACATAGTCATTCTAAGAGAGAAGGGATTTCCCGAGGAAGGCAGAGTGGAGGTAGAAACTCTTTTCCCAGAGGAAGAGGAAAGGCAGAGGAGGAGAGGTAAGATTTTATGCCTGTGGAAAAACATGGCACATGTCTTGGGATTATCCCGAGAGAAAGAAAGAAGGAGGTGAAGCTCATATTTCAGAAGCATAGAAGTAGGATGTAGAGGTAGAAGGTGCAGAAGATGGGAATTCCTTGATGATGAAGAAGGTTCTTTTGAAGCAAGATCCAAAGATTGAAAAGCCAGTGCAGAGGAACAGTTTGTCCATGACAGCTTGCAAAACAAAGGATAGAGTTTGCAAGGTAATAATTGAAAGTGGGAGCACTAAAAACTTAGTATCCACAAAGATGGTGGAGAAATTGGAGCTGGAGATGACTACACATTCGACATTGTACAAAGTCTCATGGTTGCAGAAAGGTCACCAGGTAACAAAAACTAAATAATGCCTTGTTGAATTTAAAATAGGTGGATATAGGGATGAAATCCCGTGTGATGTGATTCCCATGGATGTATGTCATGTTTTGTTGGGAAGACCATGGCAGTATGACAGGAATGTCATTCATTATGGGAGAAGAAATGCTTATACCTTGGAGAATAATGGTAGGACACACATATTACTCCCAATTGAAGAGAAGAAAGTGAAGGATGAATCTAGCACAAGCATACTTCTCATGAGTGGGAAGGAACTCTTGAATGAAGTAAAGAAGGAATAGGAGATGTAGTTTGTTGTAGTAAGGAAGCCGAGGGTTATCCTTACAAGTACTTCAATGGAAGATTTGCCTATGGAAATTCAGGAACTATTAGAGAATTGTGCTGACATAGTAGTAGATGAGTTGCTAAGCTCATTACCACCTATCAGAAGTATCAGCCATCACATTGATTTGATACCAGGAGCAAATATGCCAAACAAAGTAGCATACTAATTGACACCTCAAGAGAATGAAGAAGTGAAAAGACAGGTTTAGGATCTGTTAGATAAAGGATTGGTTAGAGAAAGATTGAGTCCATGTGCAGTACCAACTGAATTGAGTGTGAAGAAGGATGGAGGATGGAGAATGTGTATAGACTCGAGAGCCATAAACAAGATCACCATGAGATACACATTTCCAATGCCAAGGATGGATGACTTGATGGATTGTTTGAGTGGAGTGAACTATTTTTCAAAGATATATTTGAAAAGTGGACATCACCAGATAAGGATGAGAGAAGGTGATGAGTGGAAAACAACATTCAAGACAAATGAGGGGTTGTATGAATGGCTTGTTATGTCGTTTGGCTTGAAAAATGCCCTGAGTACTTTTATGAGCCTGATGAATGAATTGTTGAGAGATTTCATGGGCAATATCGTGATTGTATATTTGGACGATATACTGGTCTTTAACAAGACTAAAGAGGAGCATTTGAGACATTTAACATTGGTGATGAGAAGGTTGTAGCAAGAGAAGTTGTTGATTAATCTGAAAAAGTCCTCCTTCATGAAGACAAAACTCATATATTTGGGTTTTGTGATTTCTTCAAATGAATTGAAGATGGATCCCAAAAAGGTGAAAGAAATCAGAGAATGTCCATCACCAAAGAGCATATTTGAGGTGAGAAGCTTCCATGGATTAACAAGTTTCTATCGGAAGTTCATCAAGAATTTTAGTGGGATTAGTTCTCAAATGATGGATACATTGAAGAAAAGACACAAGTATTTCAAGTGGACACAAGAGGCTGAGGAGAGCTTCAATATATTGAAGGAGAAGATAACGGAACAATCGATTCTAGTTTTACCAGATTTCGGAAAGACATTTCAGGTGAGATGTGATGCGAGTGGAGTTGCAATTGGAGTAGTCCTGAGCCAAGATAATAGACCCGTTGCATATTTCGGCGAGAATTTGAAGGAAGCTAAAAAGAAGTACTCCACACATGACTAAGAGTTCTATGCCATAATTCAAGCCTTGAAGAAATGGAGGCACTATCTCATTCCAAAGGAGTTTGTTTTGTATAGCGATAATCAAGCTTTGCAATTCATAACCAGACAAGAGAACTTAAACCAGAGACGTGCTAAGTGGATAGAGTTTATGCAGAATTTCACTTTTGTCATTAAACATATTTCTGGTAATGCTAACAAGGTTGTTGATGCATTGAGCAAGAGATGTCTAACTCTGCAGGAATTTCAGGTCAAGACCTTGGGGTTTGATCACCTTAAGGAACTGTATCACAGTGATCCAGATTTCAAAGAAGCATATGAAGCATGTGCAAATCCTGTACTCAAAGATAGAAGTAAGTGGGCCAAATATTTGATTCAAGATGGATTGTTGTTCAAAGGTTGCCAATTGTGCATACCAAAATGCTCGATGAGGGAAAACCTGTTGAAAGAGAAACATAGTGGAGGTCTAGATGGACATTTTGGCCATGACAACATGTTTTCTCAGTTAAATGGTTCATATTATTGGCCAAGTATGAGAGCAGAGGTGAAGAGGTTTGTGAACGAGTGTAATATTTGTCAGTATGCCAAGGGGAAGAAGCAAAACACTGGGTTGTATCATCCATTACATATTCTGGAGAGGCCTTGGGATGCAATAAGCATGGATTTCGTGTTGGGATTGCCGAGAACACAAAGAGGAAGTGATTCCATATTTGTAGTAGGTCACATATTTTCAAAGAGGGCACACTTTATCCAATGCCAAAAGACCGGTGATGCAACACATGTTGCAAATTTGTTTTTCAAAGAGATTGTGAGACTCCATGGATTTCCCATGAGTATAGTTTCAGACAGGGACACCAAATTTGTTGGTCATTTCTAAAGGACATTATGGAAGAAGCTGGGGACAAATCTATCTTTTAGTTATGCATACCACCCGCAAATAGATGGACATACTGAAGTGGTGAATCAAAGTTTAGGAGATTTGTTGAGGAGTTTGGTCACTGAACACCATAGTCAGTGGGATCAGATTCTAGCACATGTGGAGTTTGCATACAACGACTCAATGAACAGAAGCACTGGGAAGAGTCCATTTCAAATAGTGTATGGAATGAACTCAAGGGGAGTGTCAAAGTTAAGAGACCTGGAATAGCACGAGTTTAGGAGCATTGGAGCCAAAGACTTCGTTGCAGAAATGCAAAAGCATCATGATCAAGTTAAGCAACAATTGCAGAAGAGAAACAATGAGTATAAGTGCAGAGTTGATCAACATAGGAGGAAAATTGAACTTGAAGTTGGAGATCAAGTTCTAGCACATATTACAAGGAGAGGTTTCCAAGGGGAACATACAACAAGTTGAAGCTGAAAAAGATAGGATCATGCAAAATGCTGAGAAGATTTGGTGAGAATGCTTATGAAATAGAACCGACAGAGGATATGGGAATATCACCCATATTCAATATTGTAGACATGTATCCTTACGGGGAAGATGGAGCCGAAGGGTCAGAAGGTTGAGAGAAGATTCAATGGGAAAAGCAAATGCCTGTAGTAGAAAATCCGTTGATAGAAAAGAATGTGGGTCGATGGATTGGCAAGAAGACCCGAAGGAAGACGTATTTTGAGTACTTAGTAAAGTGGAAAGGACACCCGATAGAAGACACAAGTTGGGTTGGTGAAGCAAACATCCAGAAGCATGGAAGGTCGGTGCAGGAGTCCATGAAAATTTTCAGCCAGAGTGTGATGCAGAAACATCGCCAACAAAGTGCGTTTGGAGAATAGTTGGGCGCACTAGCACATATTTTGAAATATTTTAAATTCCAAATTTGGCGTAATCAATGTAATATATGGGGAATATTTTGATTTATGAACATATTTAATGCTTGGAGGTTGATTCATCGCATAAGATCAATGGGGAAATGTATTTTTCTTTCGTGTCGAAGATCGCAGTACAGATCTAGAGCTTTCTCTCTTATCTGTCTAACTTGAATATTTATTGTAATAGATGTTAAGTAGTTGAAGGATTTTATTTTGATATGATAGCATAGAGTAGTTGGAGGGAAGGACTCAAAGATCACCTCTTGTATAAAGCTTTGTAACGTTGCCAAGAAGAAGGCTAGTGAATTTATTGTGTAGATCATCATTGTAGTTATTGGCTCTCTAGCCATGACGAGCTATTGAATCTATTGTATATGTTGTAGAGTGTTGGAGAATCAGTGTATGAATCCATGTATATGACTCTTGAATGAATATAACAGAGGAGTATTACCTCAAATGTATATTGTTGTTGTGTCTATCTAGATGAATGAATGGTAGACTTTCTGCTTATTTGAAATTCTCTGTTATTTATGGTTCTTGTGGTTTATGAATGCATTTACATGGTTGAATGTATGAGTCACTGTGAATATTGAATAAGTTTCAATTGTTTCTCTTCTTTGAGAAATATCAAGGTGTGCATAGTGTTCGCAAGGTGTGCGTGACCGATTTTGTCTCGACTCAAAGCTCAAAAGATGTAGCGTGAAAATTATGTATGCAAGGAGTGCATATGCATCCACAATAAGTGTGTGACAGAGTCTCAGACTCATAATCTCAGGAGGAGTAGCGTGACTTTATTCACATAGAAGTGGTTGGAGAACAGTCGCAAGGAATGTGAAATAACCCACAAAGAGAAGTTGAGTGTGGAAGAGAACCTATTGCAAGGCGTGCATAGGCTGAAATTTCGACTAAGAGTCGAAGAAAGCATTATGGGGGATGAAGAAAGCCAAGGAAGACAAGCTCAAGAGGAAGAGGGATGAGAAATCTTCAAGGGGGAGAATCCTTAAGGTTTCAAAAAATCCACCAACGAGATTTGTTCTGGAGGAAGGCAGATTGTTCTAGACCGTCAGATCTGGGAGAACTACGTGGAGGTTAACCGTAAAGTGTTGCGGCACTTCGTGATTTAGGAAGTTTGGAGGTATTGTAAGAGGAGAGTCGTGAATTCACAAAATCATGAAGAAATCGCAACCGTTGGTTGTGGAGAAGGCACGTTGCAACGGATTAGGAGGTCTAGAAGTTAGAAGCCCGGAGGTTTGTGCACAAGGTGAATGGGAGTTTCACGAAGTCGTGAAACCCGAAGCATTTTTGGGCCATCATAATCAAAGGAGACACAGGACACGAGGTCCGGAATTTGGAGGAGAACACTTCGGAAAGTGTCGAAGTCAGAGATCAAGATATGCCTGAAATCGCGAAGAGATTGACCCACAGTCATAGCCTATGGTTAAAGTGCGAGAAAAGGGACCTGTGTATAGTAATTTTGGGTACCCGCAAGGACCCGAAGAGTCGAGCCGACTCGGTATCTTGAACGATCCAAGGCTGGGAGGTCGAGCAACCCTTAGGGGAGAAGGGGGTTTGCGCCACTCATCATGACAAGTCCGGACTTGGATACAATCAGACAAAAAATGGATCAAGCTCCAAAACAACAGAGCAAGAAATGTATCCAAAAAGGTATGCAAAAACAATCAAAGGGGATAGGAAGATCTACAAGGAATATTATAGGGACACTCCTCCACTGAGAAGATTCAGAATTCATAATAAAAAACTGACAGATAGTCCTCGGGAAGAAGAAGGATTCAGAAGAGTAACTCCTTTCAGAAGATCTTCAACTCCGAGGTATCAAACTATATTTTTTTGGTTTATGTTTTGCATGTAATAATTTTGGACATAAAGCTATGAATTGCAGAGCTAACAGCAGGAACATAAAAAACTTTGAAATTCATACATAAAAGGGTTATCCAAGAAGGCCTAGTGAAACACGGACAATAAGTTACAACAGATTTGAATCTTTGAGCACTGAAGTGGAATGCTACAAGTGTAACAACTTTGGACACATGGCCAAAGATTACAGAATGGCAGTTCCTCCTAGAGAACAACAACAATCACAGACAGGAACCTCAGAAGAGAACGTGGATAAGAAATCAGAATCAGTATAGCAATGAAGAATGCACACTCGCTCTACAAGCTAAGCAGAAGAAATGTGGTTGGTATGTTGACAGTGGTTGTTCAAAACACATGACAGATGATAAAGACAGGTTTCTTACATTAAGAAAGGAAAGAGATGGATCAGTCTCCTTCAGAAATGATGATTTAGCTAAAATCATTGAAAAAGGCACAGTCAGAATTGGAAACAAGACTACCAAGGCAGAAAATGTTCTACTAGTAGAAGATATGAAACATAATCTTCTAAGTGTGAGTCAAATGTGTGACCAAGGTCATAAAATTACTTTTGATTCACAAAAGTGTGAGATAAGAATAGAAGGTTCAGGAAAATTGATTGCAACAGCTGCAAGAACTTCAAGCAACATATATGTACTAAGTGATATTGGAAATGAAAAGTGTCGTCTAGGAAAAGAAGATGAAAGTTGGCTATGACACAGAAGAATGGGTCACATACACTTTGATAACCTTGTCAAAGTAAAAAAAAAGGAAGCAGTTAGAGAAATGCCCCAGATTACGAAACCAACCAACAATTTATGCAAGCATTGTCAAAAAGGAAAGCAAACAAAGACCAAGTTTAAATCAAAAGAATATTCAACGACAAGACCATTGGAAATTGTACATACTAATCTAGTTAGACCAACTACAACAAAGGGTTTAAAAGGTGAGAAATAATTTATGTTATTAGTTGATTATTATACAAGAATGACTCCAGTTTGCTTTCTCAAGAATAAGTCAGAATCTTTTGAAAACTTCAAAGTCTACAAGGAAATGGTTGAAAATGAAATGGATTCAAAAATCAAATGTGTGAGATCTGATAACAGAGGAGAGTTAACTTCAAAGGAATTTATGGACTGTTGCAGCAAGCATGGAATAAAAAGGCAATTCTTCGTTGCTAGGACACCTCAACGAAATGGATTTGTTGAAATAAAGAACATGACAGTACAGGAAATGGATCGAACAATGTTAATGGATTCGAAATTGACAGATATCTTTTGGACACATGCAGTGCATACAACGGTTCACATTCAAAACGGAGTAATGCTCAGAAATGATACTGACAAAAATCCCTATGAGCTATGGAAAGGAAGACCAACAAATGTGAAGCACTTGAGAGTATTTGGAAGCAAATGCTACATCAAAAGAGAAGATGGAAGAATGGGAAAGTTTGACTCTTGTGTGGACAAATGATTACTTGTTGGTTACTCAAGTACAAGGAAAGCATACAACTGTTACAATTTGAGGTTGAACAAAGTTGTGGAAAGCATCAATGTAACAATTGATGAAACAGGTGGACGCGAATTAAAGGAAGAAGAAAATGAATCAATGGAATAACTTTACGAAGAAGAAGCAGAAGATGAAGAAGAAGTAGAAGGGGAAGATGAAGAGGATTAGACAAAAGTAGAAGAGCAAGTTCAACGATTGTCTCCAAAGACACCTAGCAAACGAGTACAGAAGAATCATCCTTCAGATCAGATTATCGAAAACAAAGATGCAAGAGTTAATACTAGAAGAAGAATCTGTTCACCAGAACAAGCACACCTAGCAGTCTCATCTACGATTGAACCAAATAGTTTTGAAGAGGCCAACAAGGATGAATTTTGGAATAAGGCCATGGATGAAGAATTGGATCAAATAGAGAATAATGACACTTGGGAATTGGTTCCAAGACCAAAGAATAAGAATGTGATTGGCACAAAGTGGGTATTCAGAAATAAATTGAATGAAGATGGACAGGTTACAAGGAACAAAGCTACATTGGTATGTAAAGGATACGCACAGGTTGAAGGAATCGACTTTGAAGAGACATTTGCTCCAGTTGCCAGAATGGAAGCAATCCGATTGCTCTTAGATTATGCATGCTCCAAGAATATTAAAGTGTATCAGATGGACATGAAATTAGCTTTTCTGAATGGGGAACTTGAAGAAGAAGTTTACATTGAACAACCATAAGGATTTCAGTTGTGAGAGAACGCAGATTATGTGTGTAAATTGAAGAAGGCCTTGTATGGTCTAAAATAGGCTCCTAGAGCATGGTACTCTAGACTGGATAAATATCTACAATAGGCAGGGTTCAGAAAAGGAAGTGTAGACAACAACCTCTACATCATGGTAACTCAAGATAGTATTTTATTAATTGAAGTTTATGTTGATGATATTATTTTTGGAAGTATTGATGACAAGTTAAGCTAGAAGTTTGCAAAGGATATGCAGAATGAATTTGAAATGTCATTACTTGGAGAATTATCCTTCTTTCTGGGTCCTCGGATACGTCAAAGCAACCAAGGAATTTGTATTTCTCAAACTAAGTATATCATAGAAATGATAAAGAGGTTTGGAATGGAAGATTGCAAACCAGTTACCACTCCTATGCAAACCAGTTGCAAGTTGAGCAAAGAAGATGATTCAAAGTATACATACCAAAGGAAATACAGGTCAATGATTGGTAGCTTACTATATGTGATAGCATCTAGACCAGATGTAATGCGGGCAATTGAACAAGTGGCACGATTTCAAGCAGAACCAAAGGAATCACATGTATTAGTAGTGAAGAGGATTTTCAGATATCTCTAAGGAACAAAATAGTTTGTATTATGGTATCCAAAAAGAAAGGATCTATCAATTATTGCCTACACAGGTGCAGATTGGGAAGGTTGCATTGATGACCGACAAAGCACCATTGGAGCATCGTTCTACTTGGGTGAGTGTTTAGT
>JASDQU010438637.1:35210-57162 GCA_032191745.1 Picea mariana
GGTTGAGGTACATGTTGGGTACATGGTTGAGACAAGTAGTTGATGAGTTGGCACATGCATGAGGTGTATAGTTGATGATGTTGGTACATCTTGATGAGTCATAGTTGATGAGTAGTTGATACATGATTGACACATACTTGGTACATGGTTGGATGCACTTGTTTATGGTACAGGTTGATTACATGTTGTTTGGTACAGGTTGGTGCATTGTTGATGCGCTTGTTTATGGTACAGGTTGATGCATGGTTGATGCATGGTTCAGGTTATTGGTATAGGTTGTTTGGTGCAGGTTTATTGGTACAGGTTTACATCAGTATATCTCACAGTGATAGTGTGACAATGGTTCCATCATTCTACTTCTACGTCAGGGCGATTGGACAGGGCAAGGATAGGTGGTTGTAGCCACCTTCCGGTTGTAGCCGGAGAACTTAGGGGTTTGTAGCCTCCTTCTGGTTGTATCCATAGAATTGGGGAGTTGGAGCTTCCCTCGGGTTGTAGCCTGAGAAACTAGGGGGTTGGAGCCTCCTTCCAATTGCAGCTGGAAAACAAAGGAATTTGGAGCTTCCAATGAATGTAATTCTTCAAGACATATAAGAAAAAGCATTTTGTGGTTTTCTCCAGCTTTGGGTTTCCACGTAAAAACACCGGTGTACTGTGTGTGTGTATGATTGCTAATTTTTTCATTGTTTATTTACTCTACAAGTATTGTATGATAATGCTACATTGATATAACACTTGCATTATATGGTTAAAAAGGATTAAATTGCTCTATTATTAATTCACCCCCCCTCTCAGTAATCCAACAATTGGTATCAGAGCAAGTTCTTTCAGAAATCAATTTAACCACTGAAAGGTAGATCATGGAGAGCAACAACATGTATAAAAATGGAATACCACAGTTTGATGGAAAAAAGTATATATTTTGGAGCAGAAGGATGAAAACATATATACAGGCACAAGGATTTGAAATTTGGCAATCCGTTCTAGATGGATACAAAGAACCAGCAGTTCCGCTGACAAATGAAAGAGCAATAAAACTCAGGCAAAATAATTCCAAATCCACAAATGCACTTCTGAATGGTCTTTTTGAATTAGTTTACACCAAAGTTATACATTTTAAATCCACTAAAGAGATTTGGGACAAGCTTCAAAATATTTATGAAGGAGATTCAAAAGTAAAAGCAGCAAAACTTCAAACTTACAGAGGTCAATTCAAACAACTAAAGATGAAGGAAGATGAGAATATTGTGACTTACTTCTTACGAGTCGATGAAACAGTAAATGCATTCATAGGATTGGGAGAAGAAATTAAAGAATTTGTAATTGTTCAAAAGGTACTAAGATCTCTCCCTATGAGATTTGATCCTAAGATCTCAGCACTAGAAGAAAGAGCACATCTAGACTCAATAAGCATGGATGAACTACATGGAATCTTCACAGCATATGAAATGAGAACTGAAAAGGAAAATCCAGATATAAAAGAAGCAGCTTTCAAAGCGTCTAAAATCTCAAAGAAAAAGGGAAAGAAAAAGAAAAAAGAACATAGCAGCAGCAGTGACATCTTGAAAGATGATGAAGACATGATCAACTTTCTCAAAAGATTGAACAAAGGACCCAACGACAGATATAAAGGTAAGTTTCCTTTGATTTGTTTTAATTGTGATGGTATTGGTCATTTTGCTAACAAATGTCATCATAAGAAAAAGGAGAGGAATGATGAAGATTACTCAAATAGCAAACACACGTATAAAGGCAAAATAACCAGAAAGAAAGTTTTCAAGAAAACCTTATGAACCAAAGAAACCATCTCATCATCAGATGAAGATGAAGTCAGTGACAGTGAGACAGAAAGAGTTCTATTCATGGCAGTAGAAGACTCTGACAAAGAAGACACCGAAGAAGAATATAAAGAGGTCGAAGAAGAATATGAAGAGGCAAAAGTTGACTACTGAAAATAATTGTTGTGTGCCATAGAAGTTATAAGAAGAGAAAAGAAGAAAAACAAGAAGCTACAAGAGGAACTAGACAAGAAAGAAGACACTCTGGAACTAGAACAAATGATCACAAATTTGAAGATTCAAATAGAAGAAGATAAAAGATTTGAAGAAGCACTCAAAGAACAACTAGAAGAAAGAGAAATGATCATTGGAAATTTGGAAGCAGAGATTGTCACATTAAGAAAGGATCTTCAAAAGAAAAATATGCAGAACAGCTCAAAAGTTTTGGATGACTTTATCAGCAGTCAAAAACCTCGTTGATGCAGGAGCATCGCCAGCAAAGCGCGTTTGGAGAATAGTTGGGCACACTAGCGCGTATTTTGAAATATTTTGAATTCCAAAGTTGGCGTAATTAATGTAATATATGGGGAAGATTTTGATTTATGAACATCTTTAATGCTTGGACGTTGAGTCATCGCATAAGATCGATGGGGAAATGTATTTTTCTTTAGTGTCGAAGATCGCATTACACATCTAGAGCTTTCACTCTTATCTGTCTAACTTGAATATTTATTGTAATAGATGTTAAGTAGTTGAAGGATTTTATTTCGATAAGATAGCATAGAGTAGTTGAAGGGAAGGACTAGAAGAGCACCTCTTGTATAAAGCTTTGTAACGTTGTCGAGAAGAAGGTTGTTGAATCTATTGTGTAGATTGCCATTGTAGTTGTTGGCTCTCTAGCTGTGAGGAGCTATTGAATCTATTGTATATGTTGTAGCGTGTTGGAGGAGCAGTGTATGAATCCATGTATATGACTGTTGAATGAATATAATAGAGGAGTATTACCTCAAATGTATATTGTATTTGTGTCTCTCTAGATGAATGAATGGTAGACTTTCTGCTTATATAAAACTCTTTGTTATTTATGGTTCTTGTGGTTTATGAATGCATTTACATGGCTGAATGTATGAGTCACTGTGAAGATTGAATAAGTTTCAATTGTTTCTCTTCTTTGAGTGATGGCAAGGTGTGCATAGTGTCTGCAACGTGTGCGTGACCGAGTCTGTCTCGACTACAAGTTCAGAAGAGGTAGCGTGAAACTTATGTCTGCAACGAGTGCATATGCATCCACAAGAAGTGCGTGGCAAAGTCTCGGACTAGTAAGCTCAGGAGGAGTAGAATGACTTTAGTCGCAGAGAAGTGGTTGGAGAACAGTCGCAAGGAATGTGAAATCACCCACAAAGAGAAGTTGAGTGTGGAAGAGAACTTGTTGCAAGGCGTGCATAGGCTAGAATTTTGACTAAGTGTCGAAAAAAGTGTTATGGGGGACGAAGAAAGCCAAGGAAGACAAGCTCAGGAGGGACAGCGATGAGAAATATTCAAGGGGGAGAATCCTTAAGTTTTAAAAAATCCACGAACGAGATTCGTTCCAGAGGGAGGTGGATTGTTCCAGACCGTCAGATCTGGGAGAACTATGCAGAGGTTAACCGTAAAGTGTTTTGGCACTTCGTGGTTCGAGAAGTTTGGAGGTATTGTAAGAGGAGAGTCACGAATTCATGAAATCATGAAGAAATCTCAACCTTTGGCTGCGGAGAAGGCACGTGGCAGTGGATTAGCAGGTCTGAAAGTCGGAAGCCCGGAGGTTTGTGCGCAAGGTGAACGGGAGTTTCATGAAGTCACGAAACCCAAAGCATTATTGGGCCATCATAATCAAAGGAGACACATGGCGTGAGGTCTGGAGTTCAGAGGAGAACACTTTGGAAAGTGTTGAGGTCAGAGATCAGGATATCCCCGAAGCCTGAAATCATGAAGGGATTGACCCACGTTCATAGCCCATGGTTCAAGTGGGAGAAAAGGGGCCTGTGTATAGTAATTTTGGGTACCCGCAAGGAATCGAAGAGTCAATCTGACTCAGTATCTTGAACGATCCAAGGCCGAGAGGTCAAGAAGCCCTTAGGAGAGAAGGGGGTTTGTGCCAGAGTGGTATCAGAGCTAATACAAAATTGATTTATGTAGAAAGAGAAGTAGTTTGATATCTACAAGTGGTATCAGGTACGTCAACACAATGCCGCCTAGAAGACATGTTGAGACGCATGTAGAAAACGGATCTATGGAATGAGAGATGAGAGAACTCAGCTCAAGGTTGGATGCCATGGAAACAGCACAAAGGAGAGCACCTGATGTTGGAGATGCCAGCAATGCAGAGAATGAAGAAGTAGAACTTGACGAAGTTGTAGCCGAGGATGCTATGGAAGAATGCTTGTTGAAAGCGGTTGTCAAGTTGGGAGCCAGAGCGAAGATCGACGTCCCAATGTATGAAGGTAATTTAGACACCGAAGAGTTGCTTGATTGGATATGAGCAATGGATAAGTATTTCGACTATGAAGATGTCAAGGAGGAGAAAAATGTGAGACATGTCATCACTAGGTTAAAAGGACATGCAACATTGTGGTGGGATGAACTGCAGGCCGACAAGAGGAGCAAGGGAAAACAAAAGATTAAGAGCCAGGATAGAATGGTAGCCAAACTAAAGGCTAAATTCATACCCAAAGATTACTAGATAAATATGTTCAGGAGGATGCAGAACTTGAGACAGAAGGGAATGATTGTGAAGGAGTACACAGAGGAGTTCTACAGATTGAACATCAAGGCTAGATAGAGAGAGAAAGATGAAGAAAAAGTTGTCAGGTACATCAACGACTTGAGATATGATATCCAGGATGAAATCAACATGGCGACAGTTAGAACAATAGAGGATGTGTATCATATTGCATTGAAAGTAGAAGAGAAGTTGGCCAGGAAGCAGAGTCAACAAAATAAAGGTAGAAGCTTAAACAGAGGCAAAGGAGTTGCCCATGACAAGGTACAAAAGCCCAAAGGTGAGGCAAAGAAACCACATAGTCACTCTAAGAGAGGAGGGAGTTCCCGAGGAAGGTAGAGTGGAGGTAGAAACTCTTTTCCCAGAGGAAGAGGAAAGGCAGAGGAGGAGAGGTAAGATTTTATGCCTGTGGAAAAACATGGCACATGTCTTAGGATTATCTCGAGAGAAAGAAAGAAGGAGGTGAAGCTCATATTTCATAAACATAGAAGCAGGATGTAGAGGCAGAAGGTGCAAAGGATGGGAAGTCCTTGATGATGAAGAAGGTTCTTTTGAAGCAAGATCCAGAGATTGAAAATCCAGTGCAGAGGAATAGTTTGTTCAGGACAGCTTGCAAAACAAAGGATAGAGTTTGCAAGGTAATAATTGAAAGTGGGATCACTAAAAACTTAGTATCCACAAAGATGGTGGAGAAATTGGAGCTGGAGACGACTACACATCCGACGTTGTACAAAGTCTCATGGTTGCAGAAAGGTCACCAGGTAACAGTAACTAAACAATGCCTTGTTGAATTTAAAATAGGTGGATATAGGGATGAAATCCCGTGTGATGTGATTCCCATGAATGTATGTCATGTTTTGTTGGGAAGACCATGGCAGTATGATAGGAATGTCATTCATTATGGGAGAAGAAATGCTTATACCTTGGAGAATAATGGTAGGACACACATGTTACTCCCAATTGAAGAGAAGAAAGTGAAGGATGAATTCAACACAAGCATACATCTCATGAGTGGGAAGGAACTCTTGAATGAAGTAAAGAAGGAATAGGAGATGTAGTTTGTTGTAGTAAGGAAGCCGAGGGTTATCCTTACAAGTAGTTCAATGGAATATTTGCCTATGGAAATTCAGGAACTGTTAGAGAATTGTGCTGGCATAGTAGTAGATGAGTTGCCAAGCTCATTACCACCTATTAGAAGTATCAGCCATCACATTGATTTGATACCAGGGGAAAACATACCGAACAAAGTAGCATACTGATTGACACCTCAAGAGAATGAGGAAGTGAAAAGACAGGTTTAGGATCTGTTAGATAAAGGATTGGTTAGAGAAAGATTGAGTCCATGTGCAGTACCAACTGTATTGAGTCTGAAGAAGGATGGAGGATGGAGAATGTGTACAGACTCGAGAGCCATAAACAAGATCACCATGAGATACACATTTCCATTGCCAAGGATGGATGACTTGATGGATTGTTTGAGTGAAGCGAACTATTTTTCAAAGATATATTTGAAAAGTGGATATCACCAGATAAGGATGAGAGAAGGTGATGAGTGGAAAACAATATTCAAGACAAATGAGGGGTTGTTGAATGGCTTGTTATGTCGTTTGGCTTGAAAAATGCCCCGAGTACTTTTATAAGCCTGATGAATGAATTGTTGAGAGATTTCATTAGCAAGATCATGATTGTATATTTGGACAATATACTGGTCTTTAACAAGACTAAAGAGGAGCATTTGAGACATTTAACATTGGTGATGAGAAGGTTGCAGCAAGAGAAGTTGTTGATTAATCTGAAAAAGTCCTCCTTCATGAAGACAAAACTCATATATTTGGGTTTTGTGATTTCTTCAAATGAATTGAAGATGGATCCCAAAAAGGTGAAAGAAATCAGAGAATGTCCATCACCAAAGAGCATATTTGAGGTGAGAAGCTTCCATGGATTAGCAAGTTTCTATCAGAATTTCATCAGGAATTTTAGTGGGATTAATTCTCAAATGATGGATACATTGAAGAAAAGAATCAAGTATTTCAAGTGGACACAAGAGGCTGAGGAGAGATTCAATATATTGAAGGAGAAGATAACGGAACAATCGATTCTAGTTTTACCGGATTTCAGAAAGACATTTCAGGTGAGATGTGATGCGAGTGGAGTTGCAATTGGAGTAGTCCTGAGCCAAGATAATAGACCCGTTGCATATTTCAGCGAGAATTTGAAGGAAGCTAAAAAGAAGTACTCCACACATGACAAAGATTTATATGCCATAATTCAAGCCTTGAAGAAATGGAGGCACTATCTCGTTCCAAAGGAGTTTGTTTTGTATAGCGATAATCAAGCTTTGCAATTCATAACCAGACAAGAGAAGTTAAACCAGAGACGTGCTAAGTGGATAGAGTTTATGCAGAATTCACTTTTGTCATTAAACATATTTCTGGTAATGCTAACAAGGTTGTTGATGCATTGAGCAGGAGATGTCTAACTCTGGAGGAATTTTAGGTCAAGACCTTGGGGTTTGATCACCTTAAGGAAATGTATCACAGTGATCCAGATTTCAAAGAAGCATATAAAGCATGTGCAAATCCTGTACTCAGAGACAGAAGTAAGTGGGCCAAATATTTGATTCAAGATGGGTTGTTATTCAAAGGTTGCCAATTGTGCATACCAAAATGCTCGATGAGGGAAAACCTGCTGAAAGAGAAACATAGTGGAGGTCTAGATGGACATTTTGGCCATGACAAAATGTTTTCTCAGTTGAATGGTTCATATTATTGGCCAGGTATGAGAGCAGAAGTGAAGAGGTTTGTGAATGAGTGTAAGATTTGTCAGTATGCCAAGGGGAAGAAGCAAAACACTGGGTTGTATCATCCATTACATATTCTAGAGAGGCCTTGGGATGCAATAAGCATGGATTTTGTGTTGGGATTGCCGAGAACACAAAGAGGAAGTGATTGCATATTTGTAGTAGGTGACATATTTTCAAAGATGGCACACTTTATCCAATGCCAGAAGACCAGTGATGCAACGCATGTTGCAAATTTGTTTTTCAAAGAGATTGTGAGACTCCATGGATTTCCCATGAGTATAGTTTCATACAGGGACACCAAATTTGTTGGTCATTTCTAAAGGACATTATGGAAGAAGGTGGGGACAGAGCTATATTTTAGTTATGCATACCATGGACATACCGAAGTGGTGAATCGAAGTTTAGGAGATTTGTTGAGGAGTTTGGTCACTAAACACCATAGTCAGTGGGATCAGATTCTAGCACATGTGGAGTTTGCATACAACGACTCAATGAAAAAAAGCACTGGGAAGAGTCCATTTCAAATAGTGTATGGAATGAAATCAAGGGGAGTGTCAAAGTTAAGGGACCTGGAGCAGCACGAGTTTAGGAGCATTGGAGCCAAAGACTTCGTTGCAGAAATGCAGAAGCTTCATGATCAAGTTAAGCAACAATTGCAGAAGAGAAACAATGAGTATAAGTGCAGAGTTGATCAACATAGGAGGAAAATTGAACTTGAAGTTGGAGATCAAGTTCTAGCACATATTAGCAAGGAGAGGTTTCGAAGGGGAACATACAACAAGCTGAAGCTGAAAAAGATAGGATCATGCAAAATGCTAAGAAGATTTGGTGAGAATGCTTATGAAATAGAACCGACAGAGGATATGGGAATATCACCCATATTCAATATTGTAGACATGTATCCTTACAGGGAAGATGGAGCTGAAGGGTCAGAAGGTCGAGAGAAGATTCAGTGGGAAAAGCAAATGCCTGTAGTAGAGAATCCGCAGATAGAGAAGAATGTGGGTCGATGGATTGGCAAGAAAACCTGAAGGAAGACGTATTTTGAGTACTTAGTAAAGTGGAAAGGACACCCGATAGAAGACACAAGTTGGGTTGGTGAAGCAGACATCCAGAAGCATGGAAGGTCGGTGCAGGAGTCCATGAATTTTTTCAGCCATAGGAGTGTGATGCAAGAGCATCGCCAGCAAAGTGCGTTTGGAGAATAGTTGGGCGCACTAGCACATATTTTGAAATATTTTGAATTTCAAAGTTTGCGTAATTAATGTAATATATGGGGAATATTTTGATTTATGAACATATTTAATGCTTGGAGGTTGATTCATCGCATAAGATCAATGGGGAAATGTATTTTTCTTTCGTGTCAAAGATCACAGTACAGATCTAGAGCTTTCTCTCTTATCTGTCTGACTTGAATATTTATTGTAATAGATGTTAAGTAGTTGAAGGATTTTATTTTGATATGATAGCATAGAGTAGTTGGAGGGAAGGACTCAAAGATCACCTCTTGTATAAAGCTTTGTAACGTTGCCAAGAAGAAGGCTGGTGAATCTATTGTGTAGATCGCCATTGTAGTTGTTGGCTCTCTAGCCATGAGGAGCTATTGAATCTATTGTATATGTTGTAGAGTGTTGGAGAATCAGTGTATGAATCCATGTATATGACACTTGAATGAATATAACAGAGGAGTATTACCTCAAATGTATATTGTTGTTGTGTCTATCTAGACGAATGAATGGTAGACTTTTTGCTTATTTGAAATTCTCTGTTATTTATGGTTCTTGTGGTTTATGAATGCATTTACATGGCTGAATGTATGAGTCACTGTGAATATTGAATAAGTTTCAATTGTTTCTCTTCTTTGAGCAATAGCAAGGTGTGCATAGTGTTCGCAAGGTGTGCGTGACCGATTCTGTCTCGACTCAAAGCTCAAAAGACGTAGCGTGAAAATTATGTATGCAAGGAGTGCATATGCATCCACAAGAAGTGCATGACAGAGTCTCAGACTCATAATCTCAGGAGGAGTAGCGTGACTTTAGTCACATAGAAGTGGTTGGAGAATAGTCACAAGGAGTGTGAAATAACCCACAAAGAGAAGTTGAGTGTGGAAGAGAACCTATTGCAAGGCGTGCATAGGCTGAAATTTCGACTAAGAGTCGAAGAAAGCGTTCTGGGGGATGAAGAAAGCCAAGGAAGACAAGCTCAAGAGGGAGAGGGATGAGAAATATTCAAGGGGGAGAATCCTTAAGGTTTCAAAAAATCCACCAACGAGATCTGTTCTGGAGGGAGGCAGATTGTTCTAGACCATCAGATCTGGGAGAACTACGCGGAGGTTAACCGTAAAGTGTTGCGGCACTTCGTGATTCGGGAAGTTTGGAGGTATTGTAAGAGGAGAGTCGTGAATTCACAAAATCATGAAGAAATCGCAACCGTTGGTTGTGGAGAAGGCACGTGGCAGCGGATTAGGAGGTCTAGAAGTCAGAATCCCAGAAGTTTGTGCACAAGGTGAATGGGAGTTTCACGAAGTCGTGAAACCTGAAGCATTTTTGGGCCATCATAATGAAAGGAGACATGCGACACGAGGTCCATATTTTGGAGGAGAACACTTCGGAAAGTGTCGAAGTCAGAGATCAGGATATCCCTGAAGCCCGAAATCGCGAAGGGATTGACCCACAGTCATAGCCTGTGGTTAAAGTGGGAGAAAAGGAGCCTGTGTATAGTAATTTTGGGTATCCGTAGGGACCTGAAGAGTCGATCTGACTCAGTATCTTGAACGATCCAAGGCCGGGAGGTTGAGCAACCCTTAGGGGAGAAGGGGGTTTGCGCCACTCGTCATGACAAGTCCGGACTTGGATACAATCAGATAGAAAATGGATCAAGCTCCAAAACAACAGAGCAAGAAACGTATCCAAAAAGCTATGCAAAAACAATCAAAGGGGATAGGAAGATCTACAAGGAATATTATAGGGACACTCCTCCACTGAGAAGATTCAGAATTCATAATAAAAAACCGACAGATAGTCCTCGAGAAGAAGAAGGATTCAGAAGAGCAGCTCCTTTCAGAAGATCTTCAACTCCGAGGTATCAAACTATCTTTTTTTGGTTTATGTTTTGCATGTAATAATTTTGGACATAAAGCTATGAATTGCAGAGCTAACAGCAGAAACATAAACAACTTTGAAATTCATACACAAAAGGGTTATCCAAGAAGGCCTAGTGAAACACGAAGAATAAGTTACAACGGATTTGAATCTTTGAGCACTTAAGTGGAATGCTACAAGTGTAACAACTTTGGACACATGGCCAAAGATTACAGAATGGTAGTTCCTCCTAGAGAACAACAACAATCACAGACAGGAACCTCAGAAGAGAACGTGGATAAGAAATCAGAATCAGTATAGCAATGAAGAATGCACACTCGCTCTACAAGCTAAGCAGAAGAAATGTGGTTGGTATGTTGACAGTGGTTGTTCAAAACAAATGATAGATGATAAATACATGTTTCTTACATTAAGAAAGGAAAGAGATGGATTAGTCTCCTTCAGAAATGATGATTTAGCTAAAATCATTGAAAAAGGCACAGTCAGAATTGGAAACAAGAATACCAAGGCAGAAAATGTTCTACTAGTAGACGATATGAAACATAATCTTCTAAGTGTGAGTCAAATGTGTGACCAAGATCATAAAATTACTTTTGATTCACAAAAGTGTGAGATAAGAACAGAAGGTTCAGGAAAATTGATTGCAACAGCTGCAAGAACTTCAAGCAACATATATGTACTAAGTGAAATTGGAAATGAAAAGTGTTGTCTAGGAAGAGAAGATGAAAGTTGGCTATGGCACAGAAGAATGGGTCACATACACTTTGATAACCTTGTCAAAGTCAACAAAAAGGAAGCAGTTAGAGAAATGCCCCATATTATGAAACCAACCAACAGTTTATGCAAGCATTGTCAACAAGGAAAGCAAACAAAGACCAAGTTTAAATCAAAAGAATATTCAACGACAAGACCATTGGAAATTGTACATACTAATCTAGTTAGACCAACTACAACAAAGGGTTTAAAAGGTGAGAAATAATTTATGTTATTAGTTGATTATTATACAAGAATGACTGCAGTTTGCTTTCTCAAGAATAAGTCAGAATTTTTTGAAAACTTCAAAGTCCACAAGGAAATGGTTAAAAATGAAATGGATTCAAAAATCAAATGTTTGAGATTTGATAGCGGAGGAGAGTTAACTTCAAAGGAATTTATGGACTGTTGCATCAGGCATGGAATAAAAAGGCAATTCTCCATTGCTAGGACACCTCAACGGAATGGATTTGTTGAAATAAAGAACATGACAGTACAGGAAATGGCTCGAACAATGTTAATGGATTCCAAATTGATAGATATCTTTTGCACACATGCAGTGCATACAACGGTTCACATTCAAAGCGGAGTAATGCTCAGAAATGATACTGACAAAAATCGCTACGAGCTATGGAAAGGAAGACCAGCAAATGTGAAGCACTTGAGAGTATTTGGAAGCAAATGCTACATCAAAAGAGAAGATGGAAGAATGGGAAAGTTTGACTCTTGTGTGGACAAACGATTACTTGTTGGTTACTCAAGTACAAGGAAAGCATACAACTGTTACAATTTGAGGTTGAACAAAGTTGTGGAAAGCATCAATGTAACAATTGATGAAACGGGTGGACGCGAATTAAAGGAAGAAGAAAATGAATCAATGGAATAACTTTACGAAGAAGAAGCAGAAGATGAAGAAGAAGTAGAAGGGGAAGATGAAGAGGATCGGGCAGAAGTAGAAGAGCAAGTTCAACAAGTGTCTCCAAAGACACCTAGAAAACGAGTATAGAAGAATCATCCTTCAAATCAGATTATCGGAAACAAAGATGTAGGAGTTGATACTAGAAGAAGAATCTGTTCACCAGAACAAGCACACCTAGCACTCTCATCTACGATTGAACCAAACAATTTTGAAGAGGCTAGCAAGGATGAATTTTGGAATAAGGCCATGGATGAAGAATTGGATCAAATAGAGAATAATGACACTTGGGAATTGGTTCCAAGACTAAAGAATAAGAATGTGATTGGCACAAAGTGGGTATTCAGAAATAAATTGAATGAAGATGGACAGGTTACAAGAAACAAAGCTACATTGGTATGTAAAGGATACGCACAGGTTGAAGGAATCGACTTTGAAGAGACATTTGCTCCAGTTGCCAAAATGGAAGCAATCTGATTGCTCTTAGATTATGCATGCTCCAAGAATATTAAAGTGTATCAGATGGACGTGAAATTAGCTTTTCTGAACGGGGAACTTGAAGAAGAAGTTTACATTGAACAACCATAAGGATTTCAGTTGTCAGAGAACGCAGATTATGTGTGTAAATTGAAGAAGACCTTGTATGGTCTAAAATAGGCTCCTAGAGCATGGTACTCTAGACTGGATAAATATCTACAATAGGCAGGGTTCAGAAAAGGAAGTGTAGACAGCAACCTCTACATCATGGTAACTCAAGATAGTATTTTATTAATTGAAGTTTATGTTGATGATATTATTTTTGGAAGTATTGATGACAAGTTAAGCCAGAAGTTTGCAAAGGATATGCATAATGAATTTGAAATGTCATTACTTGGAGAATTATCCTTCTTTTTGGGTCCTTGGATACGTCAAAGCAACCAAGGAATTTGTATTTCTCAAACTAAGTATATCATAGAAATGATAAAGAGGTTTGGAATGGAAGATTGCAAACCAATTACCACTACTATGCAAACCAGTTGCAAGTTGAGCAAAAAAGATGATTCAAAGTATACAGACCAGAGGAAATACAGGTCAATGATTGGTAGCTTACTATATGTGATAGCATCTAGACCAGATGTAATGCAGGCAATTGAACAAGTGGCACGATTTCAAGCAGAACCAAAGGAATCACATGTATTAGTAGTGAAGAGGATTTTTAGATATCTCAAAGGAACAAAATAGTTTGTATTATGGTATCCAAAAAGAAAGGATCTATCACTTATTGCCTACACAGATGCAGATTGGGAAGGTTGCATTGATGACCGACAAAGCACCATTGGAGCATCATTCTACTTGGGTGAGTGTTTAGTATCATGGTTAAGCAAGAAACAATCATCAATATCCTTATCTGCAACTGAGGGAGAGTATATTGCAGCAACAACATGTTGTACACAGGCTCTATGGATGAAACAAACTCTAACAGATATACAGGTTGAGTATGATGAGCCCATTCCAATCTATTGTGATAATACAAGCGCCATCAGTATCTCAAAGAACTCGGTGATGCACTCCAAGATGAAGCACATTCCAATAAAGTATCACTTTCTACGGGAACAGGTTATAGAGAAGAACATCAGAGTTGAATATGTGGGCACAAAAGAACAAGTGGAAGACATCTTTACAAAACCACTTCCACAGGAAGCCTTTGAGTATCTACGCCAGAGACTCAAAGTAATTTCTACTCCAAAATGAATGTTTTTGAATGATTATCTTATATGTCTTAGATTTACACAAGGAAGCACCATAAAGAGGACAGTTCAGGTTGGAAGATCAGTTTCAGGAAGAGTTCAGTCAGGGGGAGTATCTCCAAGGAAAGTTCAATTAGGGGGAGCATCCCTAGATGGAAATATACCTTTGCCATTGATGAAAAAGGGTGATAGATTTATCATATGCAAAGGTAAATGCTTGGAGAAAGAGCACAGAGGCATGGTTCCAGGGGGATCGATGGTCACAAGGGGGAGCATGAGTGATATGACTTCAGTATTGCATCAGAGTGTTTCCCTCAATGCCAAAGGGAGATATTGTTGATTATTTGGGTTGGTTGTCATTGATGTCAACCCTTGAAGAAAGTTCAGTAGCAAATTCTGGTAGCACAAAGGTTTGGGTAATGGAGCCAAGTTTGTTTGATGGATAATTGTATGAGTTTTGATATATTTGCACGTAAGACTATTCCAGGTGGATAGTACATGTCATGCCATTTCTGGTGGTATGTGGAACTTCACATAACTCTTCATGGTTAGAGAGTTATTGCCATGTGAAGTTGGAGAAAGGTCTGGGTAATGGACCCAAATTTGTTTGATGGATAATGGTATGAGTTTTGATATATTTTCAGGTAAGAATATTCTAGATGGACAGTACATGTCATTCCATTTCCATTGGTATGTGTAACGTCACATAACTCCTCACGGTTAGAGAGTTATGGCCATGTGAAGTTGGAGAACCCTCATGAGTCATCTAAAAGCCCCAAAAGGTCAAAGTAGTCAAAGTGGTTTAAGAGATTTTAGAAGGTAAATAATAAAGTGAAGTGATGAGTGTACTACAAGTCAAAGTGAATACAAAATAAATTATTTAAATAACAAAGTTAATGGATAAATTACTAAGTTGACAAGTGGTTAGAAGTGGGTTAACCCTAAAATAAGGAAAGTGGGTTAAGATGGTTAAAAGGTAACCCGTTGAGGAAGCTACATGAAAGTATAAATAAGAGGCAAGGCTCTCCCATTTTAATCACACTTTAGCATATTGAATATGTACAAGTGACTAATGTAACCAAAGGATATCTAAGCCGAATTTCAGAGAGAAGGTGAAGTAAAGAAGATCGAAATTCAAGGGAGGATAAATTCTTTTGATGATGTTTTCTAAGATCCATACAACAAATATTATGTGTGGGGCACACTCTACAAGTTCGCTCTTTAGAATAAGTAAGAATTCAAAAAGGTATGCCATTTTTGTTATAACTCCTTTTCTGAGAGGTTCCAAGTAGTGACACCTGGAGGAATTGCATAAAACACATCGAAGAACATTGTGTATTATTTTCAGATCTTTATTCATTACAGGTACATAGTTATGATTATTTCAAGTTAGAGTTGTTGACTAATCCAAAACTAGTCATGTGAGACTAAAGTAAAGTTTGATGAAAATGCTAGTCTCTTGTTGTAAAAGTTAAGGAAGGTTTGCAGGTATGTGATCTTATACACCAGGTATATTACAGAGTTACAAATCAGATTTGGATGATGAAATTGATTAGGGATTTTGGTTGAGGTGCATGTTGGGTACATGGTTGAGACAAGTAGTTGATGAGTTGGCACATACATGAGTTGTATAATTGATTATGTTGGTACATATTGATGAGTCATAGTTGATGAGTAGTTGATACATGATTGGCACATACTTGGTACACGGTTGGATGCACTTGTTTATGGTACAGGCTGTTTATAGGTTGTTTGATACAGGTTGGTGCATGGTTGATGCACTTTTTTATGGTACAGGTTGAGATACAGGTTGATGCATGGTTCAGATTATTGGTACAGGTTGTTAGGTGCAGGTTGATTGGTACAGGTTTACAGCAGTATATCTTACAGTGATAGTGTGACAGTAGATCCATCATTCTACTTCTACGTCAGGGCGGTTAGAAAGGGCAAGGATAGGTGGTTGTAGCCACCTTCTTGTTGTAGCCGGAGAACTTAGGGGGTTGTAGCCTCCTTCTGGTTGCAGCCAGAGAATTGGGGAGTTGGAGCTTCCCTCGGGTTGTAGCCTGAGAAACTAGGGGGTTGGAGCCTCCTTCCAGTTGTAGCTGGAAAACAAAGGAAGTTGGTGCTTCCAATGAATGTAATTCTTCAAGACATATAAGAAAAATCATTCCGTGGTTTTCTCCTGCTTTGGGTTTCCACGTAAAAACATTGGTGTGTTGTGTATGTGTATGATTTCTCATTGTTTATTTACTCTACAATTATTGGATGATAATGTTACACCGATATAACACTTGCATTGTATGGTTAAAAAGGATTAAATTGTTATATCATTGATGCACCCCCCCCTCTCAGTAATCCAACACTCTTCAATGGCGCTCATGTGCATGGAAAATTTTAGAATTAGGGTTAAAGGTTTATGATCAGAGTCAGGCTCATGGTCATTTAAAAGGTCAAAATTTGCTATTTGGTTGGAAATAGGGATATCACATATCACATAATCTACAAAAATTAGCACATTGAGAAGCAAAATTCAACAAAAAAATGTCTAAAATAAAAAATATTAAAAAATCGTAAACTAAAACTTTAAAATTAAAGTAAAAGACAAAAAACTCAAAAATATATATTTTAAAAACAATATTTAAATGAAAACAAAGCAATTTTGATAAAATCAATAACAAAGAATAAAAAGAAAATTTTAAAACCAATTTTAAAATAAACTCCCAAGCAAATTTAAAAAAAAAAAAGTAAAACAATTTTAGAATACAAAAACTATCAATTTTAATTGAAACTAAAGTAAACAAATTAAAATATCAAACATAAACAAATTTAAGAACAATTAAAACAAAAAAATAAAAATAAAATACAATTTTACAATTGAAATAACATAAAATTTTAATTGAGCATTTGTCAAAATATAGAGTTCATAAAGATGTGGAGGATAATATGAGCACCGAATTTTTCGGAGCAACCGCAAGCTAGGGTTTTTGACAGTCACGACCATAGCAGAGGGCAGCATGAGCACCAGAGGGGGGGGTAAGGTACCCCCTCATACAAACAGGTAGTGGTAGATAGAGGGAAAGGGCCAAGGGGCGTATTTTTCAAGGCACCAATGACAAGCACCTCAGGATCTGACCCTGGAAAAGGTCAGGAAAGGAACCAGGGAAAAAGTGAATGTATGGAAGAGGAGGCCAGAGAAACCCAGAACGAGACACAAGACACAGCGAAGAGCAACCGGGCAGAAGGGCACAACCCGTGCAAACCCAAATCAGCCATGATACCCAAGGTGATACTAGAGGATCCACAGACGTAACTCTACAGGGATCAGATGAAGGCACACGTGCTAATCTACAAATTTATGGGCTTGTGGCCCACTGAAAGAACGCTGGGCAACTGGATCAAATATCATTGGAAGCCAAATGGGGAAGTGGAGCTCCATCTGGGCTCGGAAGGTTTCTTCATAGCAATCTTCATAAACCTGGAAGACAGAGATAGAGTATTTGAAGGAGGGCCATACTTCCATGCATCAGCAGGACTGTACATGCAGCCATGGAAGGAGAATTTCTCCCCAAAAAAAGAGACCTTCAAAAAGGTACTGGTCTAGCTGAGACTCTACTCCCTACCTTTAGACTACTGGTTACCCTCTAATTTTGAAGCAATAGGGAATAAACTGGGGAAATGTATAAAGACCACAGAAGCCACCCTGAAAGGGAGATACACATCTTACGCAAGAATATGTATAGAGATGGATGTGTCGGGAGCACTCCCAGAAGCCATAAGCCTCGAATTCAGGGATGAGGAATGGATCCAAAACATCGATTATGAATAGATCCCCTTCTGACCTAGAAGGTGCCATGAACATGGTCACTTGATCAGGGAATGCCCTCTTAATAAAAAATAGGAAACGGAAAACCCCAAACCACAGCAAGATGAGGATGGGTTTGTTAAACAAAACCCCAGAAGCAGAGCAAAGCCCAAGAAGGAAATAACCCAGAGGTCCGGAATAACCC
Organism: Picea mariana; assembly: GCA_032191745.1. Taxonomy (NCBI): domain Eukaryota; kingdom Viridiplantae; phylum Streptophyta; class Pinopsida; order Pinales; family Pinaceae; genus Picea; species Picea mariana. The sequence goes on from JASDQU010438637.1 coordinate 53,054, forward strand.
GAAAGGATGAGATAAAACCAATCAAGGGGCAGAAACCAATAAGGATATGACAAAAGATCAAGAAGTCAGAGAACAAACACCAAACGAGCCCACCGATCGACCAAATAACCAGAAGGAACAGGAAAGTTGTGCAACTACGATGGAAGGAGAAATCAGAGACGACAACACCCCCATGCAAGAAGCAGAGGGAGAGGCGAAAATGACACCAAGCAAAATAGGCACAGAAGATCCGGAACTCAGAGACCGGGATAGATCTCACGAACATACTGGAGCAATGGAAAAGACAGGGAGTAGACAATGTACCAACAGAGCAACTTGACCACATCCAGTACTTGTTCCTCCTAAGGGAGGAAGCCAAAGATAGAGGCCTAAAGCATACACATGGGGAGATTGGACACCTAGGAGTCAAAGTCGACGAGGGACAACCACAGCTCTCACACAAGCAGACGCAGAGGAAAAAAGGCAGGAAATCAAATAGTTTAGCCCTCCAGGAGCTTGGAGTGCTACTGATAAACTCAGGTAATATCAAAAAACTCTTCCCCAACTCCCCCCGCATGTTTAAATGGAGGTTATAACTTGAAATATAAGAAGCCTAAACAACCCAAGAAAGCAATGTATCCTTAGGAATAGACTAAAACAGGAACAACTGGATCTTTGTTTTATTCAAGAGACCAAGTGTAATACAGGCAGAATGGAAACAATCAGTCAACAAAAATGGCAAGTACAAGACGGTGGCTATTGGAGGTCACCAAATGGTAGGAGTTATCCTCACCCTATGGAACCCACAAGTACTAATCCTAATAGCAGTCGAAGCGACAAGCCATACCCTTACGGTCCACATGCAACTCATTGGGAACACAAAGGTGATTTTATGCACTAATGTGTATGGACCCCAAGTGTCAGAGGATAGGAGAGGAATGTTAAGAGACCTATATGATCTTAAAAACCGAGCCAACAACCTCCATTGGATCCTAGCCAGAGATTTCAACATCATCATGTCACTTGCGAAGAGAAAAGGAGGTACAAGAAGATTGGATAGAGATGCAGAAGAGTTCTCAAAATTCATAGACACAGCGGAGACGGTATATCTGAAAACCAATAATGGCCAGTTCACCTAGAACAATAAGAGAATGAGCCAGTATCAGGTAGCAACAAGACTCGACAGATTCCTAGTGTCAAGGTCAATCATTATGCAGGGGCTAACCTTAGACTGCAACATCCTCCCATGGGGGGGATCTGATCACTGGCCAGTACAATTGGCTTCTAGACCACACCAAAGAACAGACCCTTCAAATTTGAGAAATTCTGGATTGAACACCCGACTTTCAAGGAAAGAATCAAATAGTGGTGGCGTGAGGAGCAACCAGAGCAAGGGACAAGGATGTTCAAACTCTATAAGAAACTAAAACATATCAAATATAGGCTCAAGGAGTGGAACAAGGACACTTTTGGGAATATAAACCAAGATAAGAACAACATTGAAGAAAAAATAAAAAAGCTCCAGGAAACCTGCATTTCAAAGGGCTACAATGAGGAGCGAAAAAAGGAGGAGATCTAGATGACCCAGGAATGGGATGAGCAATGCCAGCAAGAAGAGACTCTCTGGCGAAAAAAGTCTCGAATCATATGGCTAAAGGAAGGAGAACATAACACCAAGTTTTTTCATAGAACAACCATGGTCAGAAGAGCCCATAACCAAATCTTGACGATTAGGGACCAGGATGGCATAGAAAGAGAGTCACATAAGGACATCGAAACAACTCTGGTAAACCACTTCCACGGGATAGCCCAAGAACCTAACCAAGATAGAACGAAGGCCATACAAAAGGTAATCCAGCATATCCCATGCCTCGTAACAGAAGAACAAAATAACAACCTGAACAAGCCCATTGCGGAGGAGGAAATAAACCAAGCACTCCAGGAAATGCCGAATGGAAAAGCCCCAGGCCCAAATGGTTTCATAGTGGAGTTCTTCAAAGCCTGTTGGGAAGTCATCAAACATGATGTTTATAGGGTAGTGGAAAACTCTAGAAGGTCAGCCTCCATTTTGAAAGCACTAAATGCTACAATGATTACACTTATCCCCAAAGAAAATGAAGCCAAAACCCTCGATCATTACAGACCTATAGCGCTATGCAATGTGGTGTATAAGATTATTTCCAAAGTTATAGAAAATAGATTGAAACCACTCCTACCCACACTGGTATCACAAGAACAAGAAGGTTTCGTGGAAGGAAAGGAAATAATTGACAATATTATCCATGCCCACGAACTTATCCACACCCTGAAGCTTCAGAAAAGAGGGGGAATGATAATACAACTGGACCTAGCAAAAGCTTATGACAAAATCAGCTGGCACTATATGGTTAGGACCCTGGAAGCCTTCGGCCTCACCCAAGACTGGATCAGGTGGATAGTCAACCTCGTATCCACAACAAGCTTCTCGCTACTAGTAAATGGAGCCCCTGCCAAACCTTACTGTCCCACGAGAGGCATCAGATAGGGAGACCCACTATCCCCCTTCCTATTCATCCTAATGATGGAAGGTCTCAATCGAAGCATAAAAATCACAACCGCAACAGGGGAAATAAAAGGGATCAAACCCTACGAGAATTTCCTGACTTCTACACACCAACAGTTCATGGATGATACCTTACTTCATGGCATGCCCATGGTCAAGGAAGCGAAAGCCTACAAACGAATCTTAGACGATTTTGGAGAAGCCTCGGGGGTAGAGATAAACCAATCCAAATCTATGGTCTTCTTCTTTAATACCAACCCTGCTATCCAAAGGAATTTGGCCAACATCTTGGGATTTGAACGCAAAGCCCTCCCAACCAAGTACCCGGGCATCCCCCTGACAAACAAACCTTACAAGTTGTCAACTTGGGAAGGAATAGTCAACAAGCTCCAAGACCGGGTAAAAAATTGGACGTACAGAACCCTCAACCTAGCCAGAAGACTTATTCTAACCAAGTCGGTTTTGCATGCTATCCCAACCTTTATGATGTCATTTTTCCCAACCCCCAAGGGGATTCTACAAAAAATAGGAACCATACAAAGGGACTTCCTATCGCGAGGAGCGGAAACAAGGAAAAAATGGGCACTAGTGGCTTGGGAGAAGGATTTCAAACCAAAAAGCAAAGGAGGCCTGGGGTTACACAACCCGCAAGTGACCAATGATGCCTATGGGGCGAAACTCTAGTGGTGTTGGGTCAAAGAAATGACCACGCCATGGGTCAACCTTTGGAAAGCAAAGTATACCACAGACATTTGTGACCAGGACAAAATCTGCTTCAGAGGCACCAGGGAAGGTTCCTCCATATGGAACCTAGCATGGTGCAACAAGACCTGGATCCAGACACACAACTTTTGGGAAATAATGAATGGCAGAACCACCCGATTCTGGGAGGATGCCTGGCAATAGGAACCTAGAATGGAAAAATCGGGTCGGGAGGAACTCCAACAGGAGACGATGGCGTAAGGAAAAACCCGAGTCTACCATTACTGGAAACAAGAAACAGATCGCAACAAATGGAGAATGTGTAACACTCTCACCCTACAGACTAGAGACCAGACAGCAACAACAGTAAAAGAGGTGGAGGAGGAATTGGGGAGACGAAAAATTGCAGTCACGAACGGAAATGACCAGCTAAGATGGGGGCACAAAGCCGGTGGGAAATTCAATCTTAAAGAAGTACGCCACTATATAACGGACCAGGACGAAGAAGACTCGATGCATCAATGGGACAAGCTCTGGAACAACCCCCATTGGCCAAAAATAAAAATATTCCAGTGGCTGATTCTACACAACCGAATCCTAACTTGGGAAAACCTAAAGAAGAGAGGTTTCATAGGCCCTTCAACATGTCACCTATGTAAAGAAAAGGAGGAAACAACGAACCATCTCCTAGATGAATGTCCCTACACAGCATAAGTCTAGGACTGGGCGACAGGCATCTTCCGATAGTCTAATAGGATAAGAGGTAATATTTCCGCAACTATAAACACATGGAAGGAAAATTACAGCGAAAACGAAAAGGTGAATCTCTGTTGGACCCTCATTCCTGGCATGATCATTTGGGCAATATGGAAGGAATGGAATCGGT
>JASDQU010438638.1:43607-54018 GCA_032191745.1 Picea mariana
ATAATAAGAGCACTCTTAGAATGGAAAGAAAAAGTATAACGAAACATGGAATTGGTATGACTCAAAGACAAGCAGATCATCCAGATGTAAGGCGAGACACAAATAAGTGCCATGTTCAAGGGTGAAAACAATAATTTCCATAATGGATTCCAAAAAAATTTACCCACTTCTTTCAATTCCCCCCCCCCGCCATGATTGGTGAGTAACTCTTTGTTTTTTAACAAGCTTGAGGAGGACAAGCTTTGTTTTTTAACGAACCTGAAGAAGGAGGCATTTGGTCCCGTATGGGTCCTAGAGTTTGGTCCCATATAGGTCCTTCAATGCATAATTTTACGAGCCCAAAGAAGGTAAACTCAGTGGTTTTTTGTTTTTAGAGAGTCTGAAAAGAACTTATGGATGACTCCATTGGTGAATTTTTCATAAATTTAGTCTCCCAATCCCGAAAAAAGTGTAAAACAATACAAGGGAGAACTCTTCTAGTCACAGTTGACTAGAGTATTCATTTTTCGTAATTAGTATCGTGAGGCCAAAAAAGAGATAAAATGCCACTCAAAATACGCCCTTTCAAACCTTTTAACGAGTGTGAAAGGAATCAAGCTCACTTGACAATATTTTCATATTTGGGGAGTCTAAAAAGAGCTTAAGGGAAACTCCAAAGAGTTCCTTTTTCATATATCTTTTACGAGTCTGAAAAAGAGATAATAGTGTAATCATTATCCTATTCTCATGTATTAATGAGAATGCGAAAGAAAAAATACCAAGCTCGATAACCTATTCTCATGTATTTACAAGCATGAGAAAGAACAAAGACTAAGCTCATTCTAGAAAAGACTACTATGTTACGATGGGAATGACCCCCAAATGAGGATCACTCCTAGAAGCACGTCTCTCTAGAGGTATTTTTCCCATAGTTGGTTTGGTAGAATCTAGTGGCTTCGCTCCAACATGATGTCCAAAGGATAAAGACCTGTCCCCCAAGCATCATTTCCTTCATTGGCTCTTTTTGTTTCCTCGTTTACACGTCTGGGTAATAATAAGAACATTTTCACTAGGCGGAGGAGAAGAAGGTTCAAGAATTCGATCCCTAGGAATATTCGATTCGAATGGAGGGGGGTCTATTTCATTTTTTAACAAGATTGACAGAGAAAATGAAATATGCTCATGAAGACCACGTACTACCAAATAATCAAGTGATTCTATGGATTTTTTCACCTGAGTTGAAATCATATTTAACGTGGAAACCTACGGGGTGTTAGGTGGAGGAAAAGGAAAAATCCCCATGAGCGAGGAATCCTTAAGAAGACCTACTCCTACACTCTCATACCCAAGACTGGAATCTAGAAAATGGACATTATTCACCATAGAATTGTGGAGATCTAGAGTGAAATAGTCAAGTTGGTCAACAATGACAATTTTTCCTTGATGGGGAAATTGTAAAATATGAAACACTAAAGATGCGACAGAAGTCATTGCATAGAACCAACTACGACCAAGTAAAAATTTTTAATCCATGGGAACATTAACCACTTTGATATCAAACGAAACAATTTTACCCTTCAATGTCACAACGAAAGACTGCAAGAGTCTATTAGGTTGGAAACCATGTCCATCAAACGCTTTAAGGGTGGTAGGAGACTGGTTAATTTTAGGAGAACCAATGGTTCTCCAACAAGAGAAATACATGATGCAGGTGGAGGATCCTTCATCCAAAATAGTGCGATGGATTTTCTTTTCACCAACCAAAATTTGAATTTGGAATGCTAAGTGGTGGGAGAGACTTGCCTTAAAATAGTCCAGTTTAAACATAATCATATTTGATTCCTCTGGATCCATAGCTTCAATGGATGACAACAGGGTTCTATGTTGACTTGGATAGTTTTGTACAACTTCGAGGGCTGACATATCACAAGGTGCTTGTGCCAAATCTTCAACAATATTGTAGTTTTGGGTGGCATAAGAACTTGGATTAAGTGTTACTTTTATAATTGTGCCCTTGGGAAGGCACAATAATGCGTCAGAAATTGGCTTCTCAATTTGAAGAGGGGTGGAAGATGGAGGAGGGGTTGACGTGGAGGGTTGATTGATAGACTTTCCATTGGCATGATTACCTGGAATAGTGTCATAAGTATWTTCTTAGGTCATTAAATTAAATTCCTATTTACACATATAGACCTGAGCGATGCTTGAGGAAGCATCCCCATGGTGGGAATGACCTACRTCGCCCCCTTGCAGAGGGGTAGGATTTTGTGCAACCAATTATTGTTGTTGAACTGGGAAAGGGTTAGTTAACATTGTGGGTAGGGAGGTACMTTTCAAAAAWTTATTGACTTCCTCTCGACGAGGGAAAGCTTTCATGTAGTGGTCCTCTGTACAAATCATGCATCTTTTCTATTCAGTTGAGTATCAATAGTCTTTGTAGTATCCTGCTGGTTAGAAKATTTCTTGGATTTACCCTTGTTCTTCTTCTTACCTCCTAGTTTGTGAGATGAAGTGGATTGGACCGCATTCACCTTGAAGGTATGAGCAGGAGAAGAAGTAGTTTTGGTGTTCGAAATGGAACCTAGTTATGGAGCGGGTCTTGTCGGATCATTCGATGAGAGAGGACCATGAGGGATAAAATCATAAAGTGTGCCAGACTAGGAATATTAAAATTCTAAATATTGAGCACGACTGATAGCCCGCTCCTCAGTAAAAACACCTCCCATGGAAACATCATGAGCAATGGGTGGTAATAGTGACTTTGTAAACCAATCCATGAGGAGTTGGTCCAGAATTGGAGCTTTAATCAACCGTCTCCACTACCTCCACTCATGAATATGATCATATATGTGGGTGGAAGAGGATTTTCAGAGTGAGGTCAAAAGCTCTGTACTGGTATCACACCATATAGGAAACTATAAATGTGTTAGGAAAGCCATGGAAATATAATTAAAGTTGAAAAAGAGTTATGTGGTAGATCAATATACCATTTGACTGCTGCACCTATAAGTGTTCTCTGAAAAATTCTCAAACAAATGGAGTCATCCATCAAAGAGTTTGAAGAACACCATAAATCAAAAGTCATAACATGATTGTTAGGATCTTACCCAAGTTTTCCATCAAATTTTGGGATGTCGGACAACAATTTGAGAGGGATGGAGAGACAAAACAAGGCATGTTGAATGGGATCGTTTGTCAAATGTGAATGATATGTCAGATCTAATGTAGCCAAAAATGGAAGCTGTCGGTTATCGTGTGGATACTGGTGGTAACCATATGGCATGGAAACATCAATAGGACCATATCCATGCTATGGAAAGATGGAAAAACTATATGGTCCTCCCATGTATGGTGGTTGACTTGAATGTCCCCCTATGTATAGTGACTTCCCAGGTTGTCCACCCATGTAAGGTGGTTGTCCTAGTTTTCCACCCATGTATGGTGGCTATCCTAATTGTCCACCCATGTACTGTGATTGAACAAATAGATCTCTTACATACTGATATTGACCTGATGCCCCCCCCATGTATTGCGGTTGGCCCAATGGACCTACCATATACTGTGTTTGAGGGGGATGTTGTGTTGGAATCATGGGGATTACAGATTGATAGGGTAAATTTCCTTTCTAAGGAATGCTCGTCAGATTGGGTTGACCCCACAAAGGATTAACAACTCCTGAATATGGCTATCCAGGATATAGGCTAGTGGCAGTAGGTATAGAAGGAATTGCAAGAGCGACTTTTCCCCAGGCTTGTTGATGTTGCAGCCACATATGTTCCTCCCCAACAAATTTTTTCCCTCTAGCTGAAGGTTTCCCCCCAGCTAAAGGTTGGCCTCCCATTAAATATTGAACTCCAATGTAAGGTGTACTCATATGTAAGGTTTGAGATGGAGGCCGAGTAGCTTGTGTAACCATGGTTGTGTGAATGAATTGATTTTCGACTATCAGAACGATGGGACAACCAAGTAAATCATTTGGTGTGTGCATGTGTGGAAATAGTAAAGTATGAATATTACCTAATCCTTGTGTGAAGGGAGATGTATTCACAAGTGGTTGTGTCGGGGTTACCTGGGTCACCGATGTTCCCAGTAAAGAACAAGCACCAGCAGTATCAACTACAGGAGTTGTGGATAAGGACAAATTCCCAAGTCCTTATGGAAAACCAAAAGTCGGTTTATTCATGACAAAAGATCACCTAGTTCCTGAACCAGATGGTAAATTATAAGAAGAATAAGCATAAAAAATGTCAATGATGGAATTTCAATGAGTAATGGGTCATGTGGATTAGTGATAGGAGGATTTACATGGAGGAAAATTCCTTCTACAAAGGTTGTAACCAATTCTTCTTCATGGTGGTCACTTCCGAGAGCTACACTCCTAACTTCAGAATGCATTTCCTCATTAATAACTCCTTCGTTCGAAGGATTTATTTGACGTTCATAAATTTCAGGATAAATACCTTGCATGCTATGAGATCTTCCTAAGGACAACTACGAACCCTAATAGAAACACACCTCCTAACAAAAATCTATAGGAAACCAACCAAGCAAACATTAGATAAAGGATCTTTGGAAGATGAGATATCAAACCACCAACGAAGAAATGAGAAGCAGTTACCCTGACCTCCACGTAACATCCCTTCTTGGTGCAAGAAACCCTCGCTTTTGTGGGATCACCTTCCAAGGGTACTGGAAGTGTGATACGATGTCTACCCCAGGTACCATGGGAATCCCCCCACAGTCACCTTTGTAGATACCTAGGAAAGGCCACTAAGGTTACCAACTCATAGTCAACCTTTGAGTAGGTACAGTCGATAGTCGAGATCGAATGTATGGGCAGGATAACAATGTTCAAAATTCTTCAAGAGAATTGAAGACAAGTGGACTGGTAAGACTCCTGAGGACCCCAAATGGATTCAATATTCACAAAGCACCGAGACCAAATGAAACTAGTGGTTTCTCAAGAAGAACCCCCAATATACACTCTTTTCACTACAATTGGTCAAGGTTTGGAAGGGTAATATCCGTTTCTCTTCCACACGCAACCTCTTGTTTATCCCCTGTGTTAGAGGGGGTTCCTGAATATGCTTATACAAAAATTGGATTTGTTCACTCTTTAGTGTTCTACAGTCTGTTTAGTAGTATTGGATGATTTACTCACTTTTCCTAGTCCAAATACCCTAATCCTGTGCTATTGTTGGTGTGCTAAAAACAATAAAATGTTCTAGTTTATTTTAGCAGCGCACAATTGATTTTAATGTATTTTTACTCAGAAGATTCATGTAGATGAAACTAATGATGTGGGAGACTCGACTCCAATAGAATGAAAAAGAATGAGATGCAAGTCCTTCTTTTTGATGAATTCTATTTATGGGAAGGAGATGAGTTATATTATTATTAACACAAGCAAGTACTCAAATTTTATGCAACTTTTCAATTTCTAGAAGCAAGATGATGCCAAACTACTAAGAAAATGTTTTCGAAATCCAAATGCACATGCAAAATTAGCTCTTTTAAAACATCTACCAAAACAAAATTTCTAAAGAATGCAAACATTTCTTTGTTCGATCATGTATGGAATGAGATATGAAAATTTTTCTTCTTTTAACTTTCAAGTGAAATGAAAGAGATCAATGTTTGACACAAAGAAAGGAGAGAACAAAAAGAAACCAAGCAAAGTGCACTAAAAAAAACTAAGGAGAACTGAAAGAAATCAAGTATAAGAATGGACTTCACAACTTGTTCAATCAGGAACTGAAAGATATAAAAGAGAAAGAGGACAAACACTCTCGAAAATCCTAAAAAACGAGCAACAAGAATCRATATTCAAGGCTGGGTTGCGGTAAACAAGAGAGTCCTAATCTTTCAAAATGTGAGATGTTTCAATGAAGAAAAAAAGGGCTCAATACCAAACAACCTTTGCAAACTCTAGTTGATGAAAACTTCCAAAMAATCAAGCAATCTGAAAACTTTGTGAGATGAAGATCAGAGAACTGAAAGGTAGGATGAACCAAGGGATCTTGTTAACCCAAGGTAACCATACAATTTCAAAACTAGGAGAAGTTTGCAAACTCAAAAAAGGAAATGAAATGAGTGATGAATGTCAATTTCTTAATCAATATAATGTCAAAGACAAACCAAAAGACTTTGGGCTAAAAGCCTCTTAATAACAGATTGAGAAAAGCAGGGAAGAAACTCTTGGATTCACCCAAAAGAAGGGACTAATGCCCCTGTTACTAAAGGAACATAGTGCTATGGTTCTCCCTAGGATACCAAGGGGGAGCACCAGTCAGGCTAGTGGTGCCCTGGTAGCCATTACATGAGAGTGTTGGTCTTGAAAGTGCTTGAAAAAGGCACAAAAAAAATTAAACTCAGAAGAGACTCAGTCAATGACTTTGTAAACTTCTTGATGAATATGAGGGAAGGGGAAATGACTCAAAATCAAGAATCAAACAAACAATATCCAATCATAACCAATACTCAACAAGGACTAGAGAAACTAAGGGAAGACTAGTCAAAGTTATTCCCCAGTGGAGTCACTATTTTTCTGTTATGAGAAACCTTACCCTACAGACAAGTTAAGATCCCCTTTGGACCAAAACGTCTTCTTTGGTCCAAATTCAAAAGTAAAAAAATGGTTGCTACTTTCCTTATAGATATAGTTCATTAACCTATACATAGAAGGATGCAGACACACATGTTTCCCAAAGTTTGTCTTCGCTGCTCCGTCCTTTTTCCTCGCTGTTCCAATTCCTTCAATGATCAAAGGGACCTGCAAGACAATGGAAAACCTTTCTACTTCTACAATATTTTTTTAGATTAAAACCATATCTATCTATACCCGATTTAACTTAAGCATATACACTATCATGAAGTTCACAATAGAGAAAGGAATAGGCCAATTTAATATTAATTTGGAAAACAAGTTACAAGCACTTACAAGCCATGTCTAATGCTGCAGTACCTTGTCCAAGTTCTCCTCATACAACCCATTGCATGAAATTCTTGAGATCAAAAATTTGATGCTTCAATGGATTCTTTCTCCTAGGATAAAAGGTTTGAAACCTGAAATCTTCCCCCTGTTCACCTTGGAAATGCCTTCAATTTATAGAATTGGGAGGCTCAACTACCATAGGATATTTAGGTAAGTGGTTCCATAAGTTGGGATTTTATCCTAAGATAGAGCCATAGGATATGATTTGAGAAAAACCAACCCCATTTCTTCAAAGATGTCCCTTAGGAAAAGGTGGGATTCTCCATATTTTCCTCTAACCAAAGTGGCACTCCTTCTAAGTTATATAAAGGGCCCCAGTGGTGCTCCCTTAACATGACAAGGGGAGAACTAGAGCTCCCTATACATGGAAATGGGGGTGCCACCCTTCATAAATTCCCCCAAAATGATCGAATTTCCAAGTAAAAAACATGTTTATGACCTTGAAATGATGGGTTTGTTCCTCTAATATGACTTAGGGATCATGGAAAATGTTTTTCATGGTGTCAATGAGCTATGACACTTGGAAAAGTGCATGGAACACTTGTTAAAGTGAATATGACACTTGAAAAAGTGCACACGCCACTTATACGGTTGCATACAACACTTTGTGACACTTGTGACACTTAGGGTGCGACACTTAAGTGTGGCATTTTGATGTGTAACAAGGGAAATAAATTCTGCTATGTTATTTGTGCCCAAACCTGGAGCATAATGAATATGGATATAAGGGTTTTGATTTAAGTGGAGGACCAATCCAACACCACATATCGGTGGATGGCCTTGGCAGGCCCCATCAAAGAAACCCTAATGGATTTCATAATCAAGAGACGACATAACTAGGATTCTAGGATTCTTTGTTTTTAAGTTCAATTTAAAATATTCTTCCATTGTCATTGTGATTTAGACAATAACTTCATGAGGGATGAGATTATATTTGAAGATACCATTGTTCCTGCCCTACCATAGGTTGGAAACCACGATGCTGGGGAGACCCCATAATAAGCGATTCGCCCTATCCTCCAACCATTCCTTGAAGCAATCTTCAATTGATTTCTTATTCCAACCTACCCTCGAGGGAAATTTGCTTGAGATTCTCGAACAAACCTAGATTGCAAAGGGGAAGGGAATAAATAAATTAGAGAATGATTCTTCATGAGAGAAACATATGAAACAATGATTTTGGACACACTAAACCCGTTTGGTCCCATTATCCCAAGTAAGTAATTTGTTGTTAAGGGCCAACCATAAGGTTAATTTTTATTTGAGTGGAGAGATAATCTTCGATATTAGCTTCCACCACCAGTTGACATCACCAAGATGAGGGACTTCTCATGAGGCCTTATAACCCAACTTGGTTGTGAAAGCACCAGATAGCTGGTTCTTTGACCAGACCAAGGAGTCTGATGTGTCTTCATCAATGAAAATGGAATTTGAAACTAACAAGTTTACATAAGATGACCAATCTGAGGCCTCCTACCTGCTTAGACCCAGAGTCTCTGTGGATAAACATGCTTGTTTTCCTCTAAAAATTAAGGCCAATTTGGCATCATGTAACCAAAATAGATTTTATCTCCAAGGGACCGAATTAGAGCTTCCAAAAGTTTGAAGGAATTTCCTGCTCCTATCCATGGATTCCCTCCTAGGTGAACCAATTTTCCATTCCCTATATTCCATGCCACTAAGCTTCCTACCAAAGGGTAAGCATGTAGAATGATTTTCAAACTATCGATCCTCTTTTGGATAGTTTTGTCTCTCTTATCTAGTGTTGGCACAGGGGTAGACCTAGGGTTCAATGCTACAACAATGCACCAACACAACCCTAACTACTGGCCCTTTCAGCAACACCTGCGAAGAAGATGAATTCTCACCCGAGGTAGAGGCAGGGATGGTTGCAGGACTCAGATGTCTGCAACATTAGYTGGGACACAGATMTGTGATTCTAGTATTTGACAGAKCACTCAACARTAAACCTTCATCAATATTTAACCAATATCTACTTCGTAGATAAAACAGAGAATCAGATCATTTGTTCATATCTGATGTATCTAAGAACTTAGCATAAAGAAAGAGACAAGATCTAATAGATTTAAGAACTAAGMAAGTTCACAGAGATAAGATCTAACATCCATATACATCATCAAGCACAAAGCATAAACATATCTATCTATATATACTAAAGAAGTTAGCAAGTAAAGACACAAACACATCAAYACACTGCATGAAGCAAAGAAACACATCATGTACGTGGTTCATCCCCACCTTGGGGCTATGTCCACCAACTCTTCTTYTTTATTATTAGCTTCCTCAATCAGTTACATGCACAGAGACACAAAAAACCTACTTTGCCAAGGACAAGAGATCTGCGCAGCTCTCTAGATACTCCTTCCCTGCGTTACAACACAAATCCCTTCACAGTTTCTTACACTGACTTGCACTTAGCTATGCAAGTTTCATACCGTATGAAAAAATCACTTACAATCCTTTGATCAAATAGATCTAGGACTTATCCATTCATAACTTCTTCCCCCCTCTTACATTGCCTAGACATCTATTTATACTTTACAAAATAGGCCTAAACATGGGTAAACCCATGGGCCAACCTTCCCATACCCGTTACATAATCCCAAATCCAAAAAAAGGACCCAAAAAGGGGCCGAGATCCCATGATCTCTACTTCATCTTGCACTCCACCTTCGACAGGATGTCGAAGTCCCAAAATGGTCAAACATGACCAAGAACCCTCAAAACTTGGTCAAGGACCAACAGGCCCCCAACACTCACCTGTGACTCATCTCGAGTCACTTTGATGTAGGAAGTTTTTCTTCAAAAGCCTCGATCTTGGATCGAGCTGCTTCGACTTGTTGCTGTGCTATGACCTCTTGTTCAACAAACTCTTTCATGACTGCATCGTTCACAGGTCCTTCTAGGCATTGTTCGGTTGTAGTGACAACCTGCTCTAGCTCTGCTCCTTGGCCTTCTACCTCTGTAAACAATTGATAGGCCTTATTGTGTATGGAATGGAGTCTCTGAGTTACTTCCATGAATCTACTCTAAATAACATGAATATGCTACTGGGCGGTGCATTGCTCCTGATATCTCTTCATTCTTTCCACAATTGACAAGAGTTTCAACTGTGCCTGTATCGTTTCAGCTTGATACTTCGCCTCTTGGAGATGTGATTTCAGTGCTCTTAACTCTAGACTCTCAGTGAGTCGCTTGTATGTCAGGGCACTACGATCAGTCAAATGCTTATATTCCATAGCAAGGGCCTTTAGTCTCTCAACTGCGATCCTGGAAGTTGCTTCTCTTTGGTCCTTCACATCCTATGGGGTCTCGGACACTGCACGTAGTTCTATGTCTGCGATGCGTTACTGTAGCTACTGGATGACTTCTTCAAGCTTCTCTACTTGCTGTGGGACTCAGTCCTCTGTCTTTATT
>JASDQU010438638.1:70087-82337 GCA_032191745.1 Picea mariana
TGTTGTTGAGATTCTTTCCTAGGATTCGAGGATGATCCTTCTTCCTTGTCTGGAATAGGTACTTCAATCTTCTGTTGGTCCTCTAGTGTTATTGCAACTTCGACATCCAAGTCTCTGGTGTTAAATAGCTTCAATCTGTTTTTCTATTCTTCAATCAAGTGTGTGATCCTTCTAGTCATGGATTCTTTTAACTCTTGCTTCTGTTGTTCTAAAACTTCTTCTTCTTCTTGCCTTCTGGCTTGATCTCTTTCACTCCAAGGGTTTCCTAGTAGCATGCTGTCATCAATAAATTTAATAATCTCAAAATCTTCTTCTGTCGAAGTTCTATTAACGGTCATAGGTAGATTGGTAAGTCTTCCACATAGGGTTATCAATTTTCCTCTGAATAATCCCATTCCTCCCACTGAAGGAATCATAGCAGCATTTCCTATAACTTCCCAAGTTCTCTCTATCATAATATTCACCTGTGTTTACTCATCCAAAACACAGTCAACGTCGAAGTCTCCTATTCTTGCTTCAAGGCATTCTTTTTCTTTGAATATCTCTAATAATATGACATGTCGGTGGTCCTTCAGGGTTTCTCTCATCTCTAACAATACTTTTTCTGATTCTTTATGGGGTTCTTCCATAATCTCAGTTTCTAGATCTGCCTTGGGGTTTTCTTGTCTCATGTTCATTTCTTCAGGCTTAGCAATCATTCTAGAGAAATCCAATACTTCGTGGTCCATATCTTTGCAACAAAGACAACTAGGTCTTCTTTCAGGGCATTCCTTAGCAATATGCCCCAGTTTTCTGCAACAGTAATAGAGCGTTACTCCTTTCTTTCTTTTAAATGATCCCCAGCCTTTCCTGTACTACGCACTAGGATCATGGTAGTCAACCTGCAAAAAATTATTTCTAGGATCCTGCATCCTTTTGTTAGTCCAAACATTCTCTCTATGCATAGGTATAACATATCTTTCACTATTCCTATCATATCTACTCATATCAAACCTTCTTTCATCTATCAGTGCCCTAGTTTTCAAGCTAGGATAAATCTTATCAAACATACCTAAATCTATACTTTAGAAACAAAAATTTCCACTTATCTTACTTCTACAGAGCACAAAGCTTTCAGATCTAGAACTTTTCACTATTCTTACCTTTATCGGAGCACAAAGATTTCAGATATTACCTCTTTTCTTCAGATCAAACTTATTTTCCTTAGCATAGAGCTTGTCAAACTAAGTAGAGTACTCCGCACTAGAGAAACAAATCTATGAACAAATATTTCACAATTTCAAGACGAATCTTTGCACAAAGCTTCTTCTTAGTGAGTTCCCAACAATCACAGTTTCAGGTCATGACAACAGAACCATTTTTTGGCACAGGGGCATACCCAGGGTTCAACGCACCAAGAAAACCCTAACTATCGGCCGTTCCGGCAACACCTGCAAAGTAGATGAAGTCTCAACCAAGGTAGAGGCAGGGGTGGTTGCAAGACTCAGATGTCTGCAACCTCAGCTGGGACACAGATCTATGATTCTAGTATTTGACAGAGCACTCAGCAGTAAACCTTCATCAATATTTAACCAATATCTACTTCGCAGATAAAAAAGAGCATCGGATCATTCATTCAGATATGATGTATCTAAGCACTTAGCATCAAGAAAGAGACGAGATCTAGTAGATTTAATCACTAAGAAAGTTTACAAAGATCATATCTAACATCCATATACATCATCAAGCACAAAGCATAAACAGATCTATTATCTACACCAAAGCACTTAGCAAGTAAAGACATAAACACATCAACACACTGCNCCCACCCTGGGGCTACGCCCACCAACTCTTTTTCTTTATTATTAGCTTCCTCAATCGGTTACGTGCACAGAGCCACAAAAACCCTACTTCACCAAGAACAAGAGATCTGCGCAGCTCCCTAGATCCTCCTTCCCTGCGTTACAACACAAATCCCTTCACAGTTTCTTACACTGACTTGCACTTAGCTCTGCAAGTTTCATACAGTATGCACGAAGCACTTACAACCCTTTGATCACAAATATCTAGAACTTAGCCATTCATAACTTCTTCCCTCCTCTTACATTGCCTAGACATCTATTTATACTTTACAAAATAGGCCTAAACATGGGTAAACCCATGGGCCGACCTTCCCATACCCGTTACATAATCCGAAATCCCAAAAAAAGACTCAAAAAGGGGCCAAGATCCCGCGATCTCTGCTTCGTCTTGTGCTTCACCTTCGACAGGCTTTCGAAGTCCCAAAATGGTCAAACATGACCAAGAACCCTCAAAACTTAGTCAAGGGCCAACATCTAGTCCACAACTGACTTTCCTAGGAAATATTTGGAATGAAGCACTCTACACCATAGGAAGTTCCCCACAATCATTCTCTAGAGAATTTTTCCGGCTAGAGATAGTGTAAAATCATGAATATCTTTGAGTCCCCATCCTCCCAATTCCTTTGGGGCCATGATGCAGGACCATTTTTCTAGGTGAGATCCTTTTATGGCACCTTGCCCTGTCCATAAGTATCTAACACTGATTTTGTGGATCTTGTTAAGGATAGCCTTTGGAATTGCAGCTACTAATTCCCAATAGAATGGGATACTTTATATTACCAACTTAAGTAAAATTAGTCTACCCCCGTGATACAGTAGCCTATTTACCTAGACAAAGTCGCATACTTCTATTTTCTTTATCATGCAAAGCCAATTCAAGATGCGATTTCGATTCTTGTCGGGTTTTAAATAGAAACCAATATACTTTAGATCTTCGTCCATTATTCTGGAGGGAGCGGGAAAAATTCTTTGAACCTATATAATATCTTCGCCAGGCCAATTGTGATAAATTGCTAAGGACTTATTGAAATTAATCTCCATTCTGGTTGCACTGCTAAAGGAATATAATATCTCTTTAAATATTTGGAGTGCCTCTATATATCCTTGTAAAAAACAAAAAATGTTGTCAATGAAAAGGATATCACAGATTGATTCCCTTTATGGGATTTGGAAGGCATTAATCCTGCAAAGAGAAATAACCTCCTTGATCAATTTACTTAGAGCATCAGTTATGATAAGAAAGAGGAACAAGGATATGGGATATGCATATATAAGTCCTCTCGAGGTGCTGAAGAATCTTGATGGAGACGCATTAGTGAGAAAAACAAAGGATGCCAAGTCGACGCAACTCATTATCCAATTGACTACAGGGATGAACATCCCCATATAGAGAACAACTAGTCTTAGAATACTCCAATCTACCCTGTCATATTCTTTAGAGATATATAGTTTTAGTAAGGTTGTTTTTTCCTTCAATCTGTTAGTTGAGGGGAGAACTTCTTGGCATAAAATTGTTGCATGATGAATTTGACGATTGATTAAGAAACAAAATTGTTCTTCCCCGATGATATCACTTAGCATAGGTTTTATTTCTATTTCTAAGATCTCCGTGATTAATTTATAAATCATGTTGCAACATGAGATAGGTTGATAGTCCCCGCTAGATTGACATTCTTATTTATTGGGAATGAGGCATAAGAAGGTGGAGTTAATAGACCTTAAAAATTTTTCATACCACTGCGATTCCTTCACCATCAATAAGAGGTATTTCTTTATTAGATAAAAAAATCCCATAAAAAATTACACCGTGAAACCATCATGCCCAAGGCT
The DNA here is from genome assembly GCA_032191745.1 of Picea mariana. Lineage (NCBI taxonomy): Eukaryota > Viridiplantae > Streptophyta > Pinopsida > Pinales > Pinaceae > Picea > Picea mariana. The sequence goes on from JASDQU010438638.1 coordinate 73,759, forward strand.
CTTTCCTTTCTTCATGGAGAAATGTGACAATTGAAGTTCCACTTATGATACTTCTATTTTGAGAGCCAGGCTCATTTCCTTATTAACAACTCTTGGAAATTTCGACACTACATGCATGATTGACTGAATAGAGCTTCCTCATGTAGCTTTGAAGAGGTTATGAAAGTAATTAACCCTTAATTCTTCCTTTTCCTCAAAGGAAAGAGGTAGACCATCCTCTTCCTTCTTTATGTCCCATATAGTATTGATATTATTACTTAAGTTTGCGTATTGGTGAAAATATTTAGTATTATTGTCACCTTCTTTGAGCCATATGACACAACTCTTTAATATCCATTGTTCCTCCTCTGTCTTGAAAAAAGAGAGGTTTTTTACTTCCATAGACTTTAACAACGATAACTATTCAACCCAAACAGGGTTCAACCCAAGGGGTGAGGGGGGATGATCCAACTATATTTTTATTATTATGCTAATAGGTTTTTGGTTCGAGCCTCAACCCTATTTTAACCGGGAGTAATCTAGAATTTTTTTTCTCAGCAAATCTTCCGACACCAAAAATATATCTAGTCTCTTATCCACTGCGTCCTTTCCATATATCTAGTTACACTAGGTGGGACGATTTTAATTGGCTCTAGGTCCACCAAGTGAAGCTTGGAAAAAAAGGATAGAAAGAAGTATCTTTGATTATCCACATTTGTAGAATCCCCCCATATTTACCTACGGGAGAGGGGGAAATTTAAATCTCCACCTACTACTAAGAACAGATTGTTGAAGGCTCCAACGTAAATCAATTCTTCCTACAAGGGAATTTGATCAACATAAGGATTGTAAATGTTCAACACATTGAAAGAAAATTATAGATCCTTGAATTTAAATTTAACCGATAAGGTTGATTGAAAGAAAGTAGAAGATAAGGTTTTGCATGATGGCCCCCAACTCGCAATTGGACCACCAGACATACCATTCACATCAGAGGCACAAAATTCCCAATGCTTCAACCAAGGCTCTAAATAGATCCTAGATTTTGAGCTCGCACACATCATTTCTTGTAGAAGTAGTATATCTGGGTTAAGGCTCCCAACCAACCGCTTGAGCACTAGCATTTTGAGGGATCCCCCCAACCCTCACATATTTAGAGAAATAATTATCATTTTGAGTGGGAAGGATGGTCATTCCCTGCTCTAAAGGACCGAGTTATCACTAATTGTTTTCCTTTATGAATTTTCAGGACGATCTTCTCCTGGGATTTAAGAAGATGGGACTTCCTACCCACTAGATTGGATACAAGAGGATTTGAGGCTAGACCTCCATGAGGCGGTGAGGAAGCACTATTTCTTCCTTTGGAGTGAAGATCATAGGATTTTATTTTTGGAGAGGGAAGGGAAGCCAAGGGAGATAAGACTTATGATTCGGGTCCAAGGGGAGGAGGAGAAGGGATAGAATCTTTAGAGGGATTCCTAGAGGTGGATAGGGGAGCCTAAAGTGGAGAGGAAGTGAGAGAGGGAGGCAGATACGATGAGGTGACAAAGATGGGGGAAGTGGGAGGGATCGAAGGAGGAGGAGATGGAGAATGCGAGGAGAGGGGAGTAGTCATCATAAAAACCAAATAGGAGGGGAGAAGATTACCTGAAGAAACAAACTCCTATATGCGATTTTAGAGCCAAAGGAGAAGATGGCACCACCTGTACCAGGTTGACGAGCTTCTTCTACATCTAGAACGAAATTCGATCCCACTTGTGCATTTAATTTTTTGAAGCAGACCTTTGGGGAAGGAGAGAAACTGGGGATACCTTTTAGCAATGAGCTTGTACATGTCTAATTTCATGGCACCCATAACATATAAATGATATTTTCCAGTAGTCCACTTTTTGTTTCCATATTTTTTCCCCGAGAACTAGGTCGAGACTCCCTATGAGACCATTATGAACATGAAGTTCTATATTTATCCATACCCATATATGGTCTGGTTTGGATTTCCACTGAGGTTCAAGGAAAATAAAAGTTCCAAGTGTTTTCCCTATCACTTATAGGGCTTCCTTTTTCCAAAAAACCAAGGGGAGTCTGGGAAGTATTTCCCAAATAATTTTGACTGAAACTAGTTCCCTGAAGGGATCAAAACCATGATTCCACCATTTAATGACCAGGCTTGATGGGCCCCAAGCCCAATTAGAATTTAATATAGAAACACAATCTTCTTCATCTTTGAAGAAAAAAACCAACCAACCTCAAACTAGAGTGTTAGCACCATGAGTCCCCTTAGACTGCTAAAAGGGTAAGACCAATGCCCATTTGAATATTGGAAAATTGAATGATTAAGCTAGTTTTGTGCTTGGTGGATAAACAAGGATAAACGAGAAAAAAGAGGGAAGAAAATGTAACTGTATATCAGTGATATTTCACCATTGGGCCATGGTGTCCTTTAAAAACATTAAAAACCAGAGGTAATCAAGCCAAATACTGGACAAAAGATTTTTTGTTATGGAAAGTAGAATAATTAGGAAGCATATACGAATAACAATAAGACCTATCCTAGATCATTTATACATTCATGAGATTGAATATACATTCAACAGAAATATTTACTGAGAATAATTAGAAAAATGTAAAGGAGACAAATGAATGAAAGGAAGATGCAATGAATCCTTCATTATTTTAAGATTCTCTAATTCATGTGCAAGAGATGATCCTCAACTATTGCAACACGTTCAAGTAGAAAGAAAAGTTGATGAGATAATAAACAAAAGATACACTTAGTGATGATTTTGTTAGAAAAACAGGACCGCGGAGCAATAAAATAAAACAAATGCAGAAACAAAACACAGAAGATACACAATACAAGAGAGACACATAATTACATGGTTCACCTAGTGTGGGCTACGTCCACCAGAGAAATTGCTAGGTCCTTCCTTTATTATTATCCAACAAATGAAGGGATACAAGCTACAGCAAAACCCGCTGTAACTTCCTCTTCTTTCTCTCACAGTCTCCTCTCTCAGAATACAATATTCCCCATCAACCATAACTGCAATACATTTCCCTCATAAAAGAGGGTTTCCTTCAAGGGAAAAAAACCCTAACACAATCTCTACCGTTAGATCTACAAACTTATAATGAACGGTCTAGATTTACAATGAAATTATAATATACAAGAGTTTCAACTGTTCCTGTATCATTTCAGCTTGATACTTCACTTCTTGGAGTTGGGATTTCAGTGCTCTTAATTCTAGACTCTCAGTGAGTTGCTTGTATGTTAGAGCACTGCAATTAGTCAACTAATTATATTCCATAGCAAGGGCCTTTAGTCTCTAAACTGCATTCCTATCAATTGATTCTCTTTATTCATTCACATCTTGTGGGGTCTCGAGCACTGTGCGTAGTTCTAAGTCTGCAATGCTTTGTTGTAGCTGCTGGATGATTTCTTCAAGCTTCTTTACTTGCTGTGGGACTCGATCCTCTGTCTTTATTTCTATGACTATCATAGAGTGAAGTGCTCTACTAACCACTTCTTTCACTTCAAGTTGCTCTGTGAGCAACTATTCTTTTCCTTGATGTAGCTATACTTTTTCTTCATCAAACGTCCCTTGGAGAGCAAGCTTTTCATGTTCTAGAACCACTACGTTTCTCTATGAGTACTCCTTGTACTTGCGTCAAAGCCTGGGTGGCTTGTTCTATTTCCTCTTGTGCTCGTCAAAGGGGAGATTCAACTGTATCAACTAGGTAGTGGAGTTGAGCCAGCTCATCTCCCAATTGTGGTTCTCCCGACACAGTAGAGACGACGCAACTGGACTGTAGGGCCTGTTGTACCCCTCGGAGTTCAGTTTCAATTCGGTCATACATATCCTCTTTCTTTGCCTCTTGTTTATCTGTTATTTCTAGTGAAGCATATTACAGGGATGCTATGAGGAAGTCGAAGTCATCAGAGGTGAGGACAGTCTGCATCTTGGTCATGGTGGCCTTCGATTTCTTCTAGGAGGAAGGTTTCGGAGGTGAACCTTTCCTCTTCCTTAGGGGATCAACTTCATCTTCTTTCTTCTGTTCAACTTCTTTTTCATTCAACTCTTCACTATCACCTCCTTGCTCTGGTGATATGGAACCAATCTTCACGGATGCGTTGTCTATTTCTTGGACCTCTTCGGTCTTATTTGTTCTTCTAGGTCTGGGTGTATCCTGCGTAGTTTCTCGACTGTCGATGTCAGATATCTCCGCAGGGTCTGTTGGAATAGGGAGGTCCACCGACCAGTCCTTAGTGATCTCCTCCAAGTCCTCCTCTGTCAGCTTATAGTAGGACTGAAGCTGTTGGTTGTGTTCGTCGACGTGTGCTGTGATGTAAATAAAATGTTGATCTACGCTAAAATTCATTAGAGGCCGGAACCTGTGTAGAGCATTCAGAGTCATGTGAGGCTCGGATTGGATGTCTATCTTCAACTAGTTGTAGTAGGTATGAAAAACAACATTTGACTTCCACTGTTTATTCATATCACTTGAATACCACAATGTTTGAACTTTGCGGCTATGGGTTCAAAAGGCTCAATGTCTGGGAAGGTCACACCTTCTGGCATCTCCCAGGAAATAAAATAGATAAGGATCAAGAGCCAACTAAAATGGAATTGATATCCTTGATCATGTTCTTTTCTACAGTCGAGTTCCAACTGGTTCACTAGGTACTTCACCCAGTTCATCTAGAGGCCTTCCATGCACTTCCTTGTGAGGTCGACTACAAAACCGGTGACTTGGGTAGGTCAGTTCTTTCTTACTAACTTCCCTGCAATCAAATGATAGGTGAGACACACTGAACCACTCCGGATATAAGCTACCTTGTAGCCTCGTGTTCCCTTCTCAACATCTCCATAAGTGTCCTTGATCTTCTATGCTAGAGCGTGATCCATGGATTTTCCGGGGTAAAACTCTTATGGATCAGGTCCTTGCATACTCAACTCTGTGATACGATTGATCAGTGTCAGATCAAATGTTATATGACAATTTAGTAAAAAATAACCACCATGGTAATAAGACAGTAGCAACTTGACACATGCATTCACCTCCTGGTGTCTTCTGAAGTGGGGAATCTTCATGACATTCAGAAGGGTGGATTGTGCGAGGTCCATAGTCCACTTCTGAGGGACGATCTTCGAGTTTTCCCCTTTAGTTCTAGTCAGGTACTTATGTGGGGTGAGCATGTTATAGACTTTGCGATCTCTAAGGTTGAAGTTGCTAAACTTCAACGCCGCAATCTTATCTTGGTCTGCTCGAACAACGCATATGACCTTCGAGATGTACGCAATGACCAATACGTACTCAAAATTTCTAGGTACGTTGTCTCGATATACTGCACCGCTCAGAGGTGGTATGCAGGTGGGTAATATGTTCAGGATCAATTTGGCATTTGTTAGATCCTCCCTGTGCTTGTTTCACTTTTCATGTGATGGCCGAGATGGTCTGGCTCCTCGAGCAATCGATTGTGAGGCTTGCAGTCCTCTCATCGATGATGCTTGTACACCTATAGACATCGACATGACTCTTTCAATCATCAGGTCGATGAGAAATTCTTCAACAAATTGCTCTGCAATGCTCAACTCGTTCAACATACACACTTGGGGCTGGAAATCTTCGAGTTCAGAAGGTAACTTAGACACTACAAAAGGATAGAGGGAAATAGTGTAATGGCCACTATGTAAATTCAACAAGTCGGCGAGCTCAATTCCACGTTTAACAAAAGTGTTCTTGGTGCATGGCGCAACGGGATAAATAGGTAACTCGGAAATGAGTCACTTGTAATAGGTATGAAGCCTTCCTTAACACTGTTCTATCCATTATGGCGTAATCCAACTATTTGGTGGTGAATCATTAATGCCTTTCTGCCCGTTCGGATGGTCGATCGAATGGTTATAATGTCTCCAACAGCTATATTGCTTCGCCATGGCGAAGTTCCATGTGATGCTATTCTGATATCTCGACGAAGATCCAATTTTGAAAAGTTTTCTTCTGTATATTTTTTCAACTTTTCGATCTTAGCCCTATTCTTAGTTAGCTTTCTAGCCTTCTTTCCAGTGAGCTTCGTCTCGATATTGTTTTTCCCATTCTGATTATTATCTTCTTTTGGCATAGTTACTTCACATTGTTGATATTCTTTCCTAGGATTCAAGGATGATCCTTCTTCTTTATTTGGAATAGGTACTTCAATCTTCTATTGGTCCTCTAGTGTTATTGCAACTTCAACATCCAGGTATCTGGTGTTAAATAGCTTTGATCTATTCTTCTGTTCTTCAATCAAGTGTGCGATCATTCTAGTCATGGATTCTTTTAACTCTTGCTTCTGTTGTTCTAAAACTTCTTCTTCTTCTTGCCCTCTGGCTTGATCTCTTTCAATCCAAGGGTTTCCTAGTAGCATGGTAAATGGTGCGTTGTCCTCAATAAATTTAATAATCTCAAAATCTTCTTCTGTTGAAGTTCTATTGACGGTCATAGGTAGATTGGTAAGTCTTCCACATAGTGTTATCACTTTTCCTCTTAATAATCCCATTCCTCCCAGTGAAGGAATCATAGCAGGATTTCCTATAACTTCCCAAGTTCTCTCCATCATAATATTCACCTATGTTTACTCATCCAAAACACAGTCAATGTCGAAGTCTCCTATTCTTGCTTCAAGGCATTCTTTTTCTTTGAAGATCTCTAATAATATGACATGTCGGTGGTCCTTCAGGGTTTCTCTCATCTCTAACAATACTTTTTCTAATTCTTTCTGGGGTTCTTCCATAATCTCAGTTTCTAGATCTGCCTTGGGGTTTTCTTGTCTCATGTTCATTTCTTTAGGCTTAGCAATCATTCTAGAGAAATCCAATACTTCGTGGTCCATAGATTTGCAACAAAGACAACTAGGTCTTCTTTCAGGGCATTCCTTAGCAATGTGCCTCGGTTTTCTGCAACTGTAACAGAGGGTTACTCCTCTCTTTCTTTTAAATGATCCCTAACCTTTCTTGTACTACGCACTAGTATCATGGTAGTCAACCTGCAAAAAATTCTTTCTAGGATCCTGCATCCATTTGTTAGTCCAAACATTCTCTCTATGCATAGGTATAACATATATTTCACTATTCTTATCATATCTACGCATATCAAACCTTCTTTCATCTATCAGTGCCCTAGTTTTCAAGCTAGGATAAATCTTATCAAACATACCTAAATCTATACTTTAGAAACAAAAATTTCCACTTATCTTACTTCTACAGAGCACAAAGCTTTCAGATCTATAACGTTTCACTATTCTTACCTTTATCAGAGCACATAGATTTTAGATCTTAACTCTTTTCTTTAGATTAGACTTATTTTCCTTAGCATAGAGCTTGTCAAACTAAGTAGAGTATTGTGCACTAGAGAAACAAATCTATGAACAAATATTTCACAATTTCAGGACGAATCTTTGCACACAGCTTCTTCTTTCTCAGTTCTTAGCAATCACAGTTTTAGGTCATGGCAACATAACCATTTTTTGGCACAGGGCCTTACCCAGTATTTAACGCTACAACAATGGACCAAAAAACCCCTAACTATCGGCCCTTCCGGCAACACTTGCAAAGCAGATGAAGTCTCACCCGAGGTAGAGGCAGGGGTGGTTGCAAGACTCAGATGTCTGCAACCTCAGCTGGGACACAGATCTATGATTCTAGTATTTGACAGAGCACTCAGCAGTAAACCTTCATCAATATTTAACCAATATCTACTACGCAGATAAAAAAGAGCATCGGATCATTCGTTCAGATCTGATGTATCTAAGCACTTAGCATCAAGAAAGAGACGAGATCTAGTAGATTTAATCACTAAGAAAGTTCACAAAGACCAAATCTAACATCCATATACATCATCAAGCACAAATCATAAACATATCTATCTATCTATACCAAAGCACTTAGAAAGTAAAGACACAAACACATCAACACACTGCACGAAGCAAAGAAACACACCATGTACGTGGTTCACCCCCACCCTGGGGCTACGCCCACCAACTCTTCTTCTTTATTATTAGCTTCCTCAATCGGTTACGTGCACAGAGCCACAAAAACCCTACTTCACCAAGGACAAGAGATCTGTGCAGCTCGCTAGATCCTCCTTCCCTGCATTACAACACAAATCCCTTCACGGTTTCTTACACTAACTTGCACTTAGCTCTGCAAGTTTCATACAGTATGCACGAAGAACTTATAGCCCTTTGATCACAAAGATCTAGAATTTAGCCATTCATAACTTCTTCCCTCCTCTTACATTGCCTAGACATCTATTTATACTTTACAAAATAGGCCTAAACATGGGTAAACCCATGGGCCGACCTTCCCATACCCGTTACATAATCCCAAATCCCAAAAAAGGACTCAAAAAGGGGTTGAGATCCCGTGATCTCTGCTTCGTATTGCTCTCCGCCTTCGACAGACTGTTGAAGTCCCAAAATGGTCAAACATGACCAAGAAACCTCAAAACTTAGTCAAGCGCCAACATCTAGTCCACAACTGACTTTCCTGGGAAATATTTGGAATGAAGCACTCTACACCATAGGGAGTTCCCCACAATCATTCTCTAGAGACTTTTTC
>JASDQU010438638.1:82357-92524 GCA_032191745.1 Picea mariana
CCTCCTCTTACATTGCCTAGACATCTATTTATACTTTACAAAATAGGCCTAAACATGGGTAAACCCATGGGCCGACCTTCCCATACCCGTTACATAATCCCAAATCCCAAAAAAGGACTCAAAAAGGGGTTGAGATCCCGTGATCTCTGCTTCGTATTGCTCTCCGCCTTCGACAGACTGTTGAAGTCCCAAAATGGTCAAACATGACCAAGAAACCTCAAAACTTAGTCAAGCGCCAACATCTAGTCCACAACTGACTTTCCTGGGAAATATTTGGAATGAAGCACTCTACACCATAGGGAGTTCCCCACAATCATTCTCTAGAGACTTTTTCYGGCTAGAGATARCGTAAAATCATGAATATATTTGAGTCCCCATCCTCCCAATTCCTTTGGGGCCATGATGGAGGACCATTTTTCTAGGTGAGTTCCTATTATGGAACCTCGCCCTGTCCATAAGTACCTAACACCGATTTTGTGGGTCTTGTTGAGGATAGCCTTTGGAATTGCAGCTACTAATGCCCAATAGAATGGGATACTTTATATTACCAACTTAAGTAAAATTAGTCTACCCCCATGATACAGTAGCCTATTTACCTAGACAAATTCGCATCCTTCTATTTTCTTTATCACGCAAAGCCAATTCAAGATGCGATTCTGTTTCTTGTCGGGTTTTAAATAGAAACCAAGATACTTTAGACCTTCATCCATTATTCGGGAGGGAGTGGGAAAAATTCTTTGAACCTATACAATATCTTCGCCAAGCCAATTGTGATAAATTGCTAAGGACTTACTGCAATTAATCTCCATTCTGGTTGCACTGCTATAGGAATATAATATCTCTTTAAATTTTTGGAGTGCCTCTATACATCCTTGTAAAAAACAAAAAATGTTGTCAATGAAAAGGATATCAAATATTGATTCCCTCTATGAGATTTGGAAGCCATTGATCCTGCAAAGAGAAATAACCTCCTTGATCAATTTACTTACAGCATCAGTTATGATAAGAAAGAGGAACAAGGATATGGGATATCCATATATAGGTCCTCTTGAGGTGCTGAAGAACCTTGATGGAGAAGCATTAGTGAGAACAACAAAGGATTCCAAGTCGACGCAACTCATTATCCAATTGACTACAGGGATGAACATCCCCATGTAGACAACGACTAGTCTTAGAAAACTCCAATCAACCCTGTCATATGCTTTAGAGATATATAGTTTTAGTAAGGTTGTTTTTTTCTTCAATTTTTTAGCTGAGTGGAGAACTTCTTGGCATAAAATTGTTGCATGATGAATTTGACGATTGATTAAGAAACAAAATTGTTCTTCCCCGATGATATCACTTAGCATAGGTTTTATTTCTATTTCTAAGATCTCCGTGATTAATTTATAAATCATGTTGCAACACGAGATAGGCTGATAGTCCCCGATACACTGACATTCCTATTTATTGGGAATGAGGCATAAGAAGGTGGAGTTAATAGACCTTAAAAAATTTTCATACCACTGCGATTCCTTCACCATCAATAAGAGGTATTTCTTTATTAGATAAAACAATCCCATAAAAAATTACACCGTGATACCATCATTCCCAAGGCTCTTTCCTTTCTTCATGGAGAAATGTTCCAATTGAAGTTCCACTTCTGATACTTCTGTTTTGAGAGCCAGGCTCATTTCCTTATTAACAACTCTTGGAAATTTCGACACTACATGCATGATTGATTGAATAGCATCCTCATGTAGCTTTGAAGAGGTTATGAAAGTAATTAACCCTTAATTATTCCTTTTCCTCAAAGGTAAGAGCTAGACCATTCTCTTCCTTCTTTATGTCCCATATAGTATTGATATTATTACTTAAGTTTGCATATTGGTGAAAATATTTGGTATTATTGTCACCTTCTTTGAGACATATGACATGACTGTTTAATATCCACTGTTCCTCCTCTTTCTTGAAAAAAGAGAGGTTTTTTGCTTTCATAGACTTTAACAACGATAACTGTTCTTTGCTCAAGGGGCCTTCATCTATAATTTGATAGAGCGATTTTAACTCACCCTCGACTTCCTGAATCTATCTTTAACTGTGGGCTTTGAATATGGGTATCCAATCTTTGATAGCTCTCTTAAATTTTTTAAATTTATTTGCAAACTATTGCGTTAATGGAGGGGATTCTTCTGGTTCCAATTTTTTCCAAGAGTTTTGGACCAATGCTGGGAAGTCCTCTTCTTCAATCCAAATAGGGTTCAACCCGAGGGGTGAGGGGGGATGATCCAACTATATTTTTATTATTATGCTAATAGGTTTTTGGTCCGATCCTCAACCCTATTTTACCCGGGAATAATCTATAATTTTTTTTCTTAGCAAATCTTATGACACCAAAAATATATCTAGTCTCTTATCCACTGCGTCCTTTCCATATCTCTGGTTACACTAGGTGGGACGATTTTAATTGGCTCTAGGTCCACCAAGTGAATCTTGGACAAAAGGGATAGAAAGAAGTCTCTTTGATTATCCACATTTGTAGAATCCACCCATATTTCCCTACGGGAGAGGGGGAAATTCAAATCTCCACCTACTACTAAGAACAGATTGCTGAAGGATCCAACATAAATCAATTCTTCCTAGAAGGGAATTTGATCAACATAAGGATTGTAAATGCTCAACACATCCAAAGAAAAATATAGATCCTTGAATTTAAATTTAACTGATAAGGTTGATCAAAAGAAAGTAGAAGATAAGGCTTTGCATGATGGCCCCCAACCCGCAATTGGACCACTAGACATACCATTCACATCAGAGGCACAAAATTCCCAATGCTTGAACCAAGGCTCTAACAAGATCCTAGATTTTGAGCCTGCACACATCATTTCTTGTAGAAGGAGTATGTCTGGGTTAAGGCTCCGAACCAACCGCTTGAGCACTAGCATTTTGAGGGATGCCCCCAACCCTCAGATATTTATAGAAAGACTTATCATTTTAAGTGGGAAGGATGGTCATTCCCTACTCTAAAGGACCGAGTTATCAATAATTGTCTTCCTTTCTGAATTTTCAGGACGATCTTCTCCTGGGATTTAAGAAGATGGGACTTCCTGCCCACTAGATTGGATACAAGAGGATTCGAGGCTAGACCTCCATGAGGTGGTGAGGAAGCACTATTTCTTGCTTTGGAGTGACGATCATAGGATTTTATTTTTGTAGAGGGAAGGGAAGCCAAGGGAGCTAAGACTTATGATTCAGGTCCAAGGGGAGGAGGAGAAGGGATAGAATCTTCAGAGGGATTCCTAGAGGTGGATAGGGGAGCCTAAAGGGGAGAGGAAGTGAGAGAGGGAGGTAGATATGATGAGGGGACAAATATGGGGGAAGTGGGAGGGATCGAAGGAGGAGGAGAGGGAGAATGCAAGGAGAGGGGAGTAGTCATCGTAAAAACCAAATAGGAGGGGAGAAGATTACCTGAAGAAACAAGATCCTAGATGTCATATTAGAGATCAAAACCAGGATTCCACCATTTAATGACCAGGCCCGATGGGCCCCAAGCTTGATTAGAATTTAAGATAGAAACACAATCTTCTTCATCTTTGAAGAAAAAAACCAACCAACCTCAAACTAGAGTGTTAGCACCCTTAGTCACCGTTAGACTGCTAAAAGGGTAAGACCAATACCGATTTGAATATTGGAGAATTGAATGATTAATTTAGGTTTGTGCTTGGTGGATCAACAAGGATAAATGAGAGAAAAGAGGGAAGAAAGTATAACTGTATATCAGTGATATTTCACCATTGGGCCATGTTGTCCTTTAAAAACATTAAAAACCAAAGGTAATCAAGCCAAATACTGGACAAAATATTTTTTGTTATGGAAGGTAGAATAATTAGGAGGCATATATGAATAACAATAAGACCTATCCTAGATCATTTATACATTCATGAGATTGAATATCCATTCAACATAAATATTTACTGAGAGTAATTAGAAAAACGTAAACAAGACAAATGAATCAAAGGAAGATGCAATGAATCCTTCATTATTTTAAGATTCTGTAATTCATGTGCAAGAGATGATCCTCAACTATTGCAACACGTTCAAGTAGAAAGAAAAGCTGATGATATAAGAAACAAAAGATACACATAATGATAATTTTGTTAGAAAAACAGGACCGCAGAGCAATAAAATAAAACAAATGCAGAAACAAAACACAAAAGATACACAATACAAGAGAGACACAGATTTACGTGGTTCTCCCAGTGTGGGCTACATCCACTAGAGAAATTGCCAGGTCCTTCCTTTATTATTATCCAACAAATGAAGGGATACAACCTACAACAAAAACCATTGTAACTTCCTCTTCTTTCTCTCACAGTATCCTCTCTCAGAATACAATATTTGCCATCAACCATAACTGCAATACATTTCCCTCATAAAAGAGGGTTGCCTTCAAGGGAAAAAAACCCTAACATAATCTCTACCATTAGATCTGCGACCTTATAATGAACAATCCAGATTTAGAATGAAATTACAATATACAAGAGTTTCAAATAAGCCTGTATCGTTTCAGCTTGATACTTCGCCTCTTGGAGCTGGGATTTTAGTGCTCTTAATTCTAGACTCTCAGTGAGTCGCTTGTATGTCAGGGCACTGCGATCAGTCAACTGCTTATATTCCATAGCAAGGGCCTTTAGTCCTCAACTGTGCTCTTGGCAATGGATTCTCTTTCCTTCACATCCTATGGGGTCTCAGGCACTACGCATAGTTCTAAGTCTGCGATGCCTTGCTGTAGCTGCTTGATGACTTCTTCAAGCTTCTCTACTTGCTGCGGGACTCAGTCCTCTATATTTATTTCTATGATTATCACAGAGTGAAGTGCTCTGCTTACCACTTATTTCACTTCAATGTGCTTCGTGAGAAACTATTCTTTTCCTTGATGTAGCTGTACTCTTTCTTCATCAAACTTCCCTTGGAGAGCAAGATTTTCATTTTCTGCTGCACTACATTGCTCTATGAGTACTCCTTGTACTTGCATAAAAGCCTGGGTGGATTGTTATATTTCCTCTTGTGCTCGTCGAAGGGGAGATTCGACTGTATCAGCTAGGCAGTGGAGTTGAGCCAGCTCATCTCCCAATTTTGATTCTCCCAACGTAGTGGAGACTACGCGACTGGACTATAGGGCCTGTTGTACCCCTCGGAGTTTAGTCTCAATTCAGTCATACATATCCTCTTTATTTGCTTCTTGTTTCTCTGCTATTTCTAGCGAAGCATCTTGCAGGGATGTTATGAGGAAGTCGAAGTCATCAGAGGTGAGGACAGTCTGCATCTTAGTCATGGTGGCCTTCGATTTCTTCTAGGAGGAAGGTTTCAGAGGTGAACCTTTAATATTCTTTAGGGGATCAACTTTGTCTTCTTTCTTCTATTCAAATTATTTTTCATTCAACTCTTCGCTATCACCTCCTTGCTTTGGTGATATGGAACCAGTCTTCATGGATGCACTGTCTATTTCTTGGACCTCTTCGATCTTCTTTATTCTGCTAGGTCTAGGTGTACCCTGCGTAGTTTCTCGGCTGTCGATGTCAGATATCTCGGTAGGGTCTACTGGAATAAGGAGGTCCACTGACCAGTCCTTAGTGATCTCCTCCAAGTCCTCCTCCATCAGCTTATAGTAGGACTGAAGCTGTTGGTTGTGTTCGTCGGCGCGTGTTATGATGTAAATAAAATGTCGATCTGTGTTGAACTTCATTAGAGGCCGGAACATGTGTAGAGCGTTCAGAGTCATGCGAGGCTCGGATTGGATGACTATCTTCAACTAATTGTAGTAGGTATGATAAACAACATTTGACTTCCACTGTTTATTCATATAACTTGAATACCACAATGTTTTGAACTTTGCAGCTATGGGTTCAAAAGGCTCAATGTCCGGGAAGGTCGCACCTTCCGGCATCTCCCAGGAAATAAAAGATATAAGGATCAAGAGCCAGCTAAAATGAAATTCATATCTTTGATCCTGTGCTTCTCTACAGTCGAGTTCCAACTGGTTCACTAGGTACTTCGCCCAGTTCATCTAGAGGCCTTCCATGCACTTCCCTGCGAGGTCGACTACAAAACTGGTGACCTTGGTAGGTTGGTTCTTTCTTACTAACTTCCCTACAATTAGCTGACAGGTGAGGCACATTGCACCACTCTGAATAGAAGCTACCTTGTAGCCTCGTGTTCCCTTCTCAACATCTCCATAAGTTTCCTTGATCTTCTGTGCTAGAGCGTGATCCATGTCTTTTTCGGGGTAAAAATCTTATGGATCATTTCCTTTCATACTCAACCTTGTGATATGATTGATCAGTGTCAGATCAACTATTATACGATGGTTTAACCACAAATAACCACCACGGTAATAAGACAGTAGCAACTTGACACATGCATTCACCTCCTGGTGTCTTCCGAAGTGGGGAATCTTCATGACATTCAGAAGGGTGGACTGTGCGAGGTCCATAGTCCACTGCTGAGGGATGATCTTCGAGTTTTTCCCTTTAGTTCTAGTCAGGTACTTATGTGGGACGAGCATGTTATAGACTTTGCGATCTCCAATGTTGAAGTTGCTAAACTTCAACACCGCAATCTTATCTTGGTCTGCTCGAACAACGCATATAACCTTCAGGATGTACACAGTTACCAAGGCATACTCAAAATCTCTAGGTACACTGTCTCGATATACTGCACCACTCAGAGGTGGTATGTATGTGGGTAATATGTTCGAAATCAATTTGGCATTCATTAGATCCTCCCTGTGCTTGGTTCTCTTTTTATGTGATGGCCAAGGTGGTCCGTCTCCTCGAGCAGTCGATGGAGAGGCTTGCAGTCCTCTCATCGATGATGCTTGTACACTTGTAGACATCGACATGAATCTTTCAGTCATCAGGTCGATGAGAACTTCTTTAACAAATTGCTCTGCAATGCTCACCTCATCCGACATACACACTCAGGGTTGGAAATCTCGAGTTCAGAAGGTAACTTAGACATTGCAATAGGATAGAGGGCAATAACGCAATGACCACTGTGTAAAGTCAACAAGTCGGCGAGTTCAATTCCACATTTATAAAAAGTGTTCTTGGTGCATGGCACGATGGGATAAATAGGTAGCTCAACAATGAGTCTATTGCAATGAGTATGAAGCCTTCCCTAACTCTGTTCTATCCATTATGGCATGATCCAACTGTCTGGTGGTGAATCATTAATGCCTTTCTTCCCGTTCGGATGGTCGATCGAACGATTATAATGTCTCCAATGACTATATTGCTTCACCATGGCGAAGTGCCATGTGACGTTGTTCAGATATCTCAACGAAGATCCAATTTTGCAAAGTTTCCTTCTGGATATTTTTGCAAATTTTCGATCTTAGCCCTATTCTTATTTAGTTTTATAGCCTTCTTTCCAGTGAACTTCGTCTCGATATTGTTTTTCCCATTCTGATTATTATCTTCTTTTGGCATAGTTACTTCATGTTGTTGAGATTCTTTCCTAGGATTCGAGTATGATCCTTATTATTTATCTGGAATAGGTAATTCAATCTTCTGTTGGTCCTCTAGTGTTATTGCAACTTCGACATCCAGGTCTCTGGTGTTAAATAGCTTCGATCTGTTTTTTTGTTCTTCAATCAAGTGTGCGATCCTTCTAGTCATGGATTCTTTTAACTCTTGCTTCTGTTGTTCTAAAACTTCTTCTTCTTCTTGCCTTCTAGCTTGATCTCTTTCAATCCAAGGGTTTCCTAGTAGCATGGTAAATGGTGCGTTGTCCTCAATAAATTTAATAATCTCAAAATCTTCTTTTGTCGAAGTTATATTAACGGTCATAGGTAGATTGGTAAGTATTCCACATAGGGTTATCAATTTTCCTCTGAATAATCCCATTCCTCCCAGTGAAGGAATCACAACAGGATTTCCTATAACTTCCCAACTTCTCTCTGTCATAATATTCACCTTTGTTTACTCATCCAAAACATAGTCAACATCGAAGTCTCCTATTCTTGCTTCAAGGCATTCTTTTTCTTTGAAGATCTCTAATAATATGACATGTTGGTGGTCCTTCAGGGTTTCTATGTTGGCAAATGTTTAATAGGTAGTGTATGCTTGTCATTGATGGCAAGTACAACAGTGAAGATGGCATGAGCATAGGAACAATGTAATAGACGGGCATCAGAATCAGTTTGGGAAGACGCTGCAGAGGGAATGCGCTTGTCATTGATGGCAGGATCAGAGTGTGCATCGATGGAAAAACAGGAACAGTGTAAGCTTGGAGGAGAAGCGTCGGTGATCGTTGGATCCCATCCCGAATTCCCGATGGTCATCATATCTAAATGTAGATAAGAAAAGCGCACTGAAGAGGAGGATAGATCTCAGGCGTTAGATCCAAGCATGGGATTTGACCATCATTGGATCAAGCAGAACCTGCACGTTCTTTAAAGTGCAAGGAGAAGTGGGCGTACAAAATCCCGAAATAAGGAGGACTGTCCATTTACAGAAAAGACGCATGGCGATAGATCATCATTTCGCTGATTGGAGAGTTAAAGGAACAGGGTTCCCTAACCTCTCGAAATCACGATATGTGAAATCGTGATCTAATCCGAGGCGTCAGATTAAGGTTGAATCTGGACCATTGATTGCAGTCCTTGTCGGAGTTTCGGGGATCGAGAGTTGGACATGTCAAATATTATCGACATCAGGAATCCCAATATCGCGATATGCGAAATCACGATGTAATCTAAGCCATCAAATTAAGGTTGAATCTGGACTGTTGATTCCAGTCCATGTCAGGGTTTCGAGGATCGTGACATGGAGAGGCAAAGAACCAAATGCAACAAGAATGCTGAAATCATGAAATCGCGATTCAATCGTAGCCATTGAATCAAGATCACATATGGACTATCGATCCGACTCACGTCAGCATACCATGTCATCTAGGAACACGTGGCATAACTAGGTAATGACACATGTCAGATTGATTCAACATTTCAGGCACATGTAAGTCACGAATCAGAGTGACACATGGCAGTATTCAACACATATCAATCCACATGTGACGTCAGAAGATTTACACCACTTCGGAGTTTCGGTAATCAGGGGATGGACAAATGTCGGAGGATGAGGAGGGGCTAAATCGAACGAGCCTTGTCGCATGGTCAGGTGGAGAACAGATGACTGGTGGGGAGGAGAATGATACAAAAGGTGACACGACAAGAATGGGGCCCTTCCTCGATACCCCACCATTTCGGACCCCCCCCCTTTAGTTAAAGGCAAAATGGCAAAGGGGGTCCGGAATCGCATGAGCACCATTGATCTGGGTACTTTAATCCTGACCGCTCGAGAGATGCAATCCCAATTCTGGACCCCCCCCGCCCCCCTCCGATTAAAGATAGAATGGAAGGGGGGCTCTGAAATCCAATCTCGACCATAGATCTGGGAGCACAGATTCGGGCCATCCTGATTTGCTCGCTGCATAACCAATGGTGCAGGTGAATTTGAACAAGATCGGAGGGCAACTGTAGCACGACATAGTATAACTTCCAGAGACCACTGATGGTTTCAAATAGAGGACTCAAAGACACTTGAGGTTGAGTTACAGAGAAGGTGAAGAGCCTCTGATAATCTTCAAGAGGGATGAATATGTTCGTGGAGGTGATTGACAGCTGTATGGGCATTGAGGCCTGTAATAGAAATAGAGAAGGTGAGCTCGACTTTCACAGAGAAGATGAAGAGTCTCAATTGCCAGAGAGGTTGAGAAATCTCAGCAGAACACCCAGTGATGCTGGATGCATGGTGGAAAATGACTAGAGAAGCTAAAGAGTCACGATGATGATCAGACAAAGCACTCAAGTTGCAGAGGAATTTGGTGCGGAGTGTGCATGTAGAGGCATTGCGAATATTGCATGCACAAGATGCACAGAAGCTATATATACATGGTATAGAGAAGATAAGTGTGGTTGTTGCTGTTGGAGTTTGTTGTGGTTGTTGTTGGTGAAGGTGATTCATGTGTGAAGAAGGAGGAGAGTGCAGCAGCTGAATTACACAGAAGAGGAACTGTGGAGTGAATGGAAATGGCGCACAAAGCATAAAAAGTAGAAGAACAAAGAGCGCAAGTCATGTGTACAGAAAGGAAATGAGGTAGACAGAGCAACGAAAAGCAGCAGAACAG